>JAJIBD010008233.1:0-48346 GCA_021461705.1 Cryptotis parvus
TTCAGAATGTAAGCACAGAAATGATATATTTTATTTCTGGATTAACTAAATTCATCAAGTAGTAAATGAACAAATGAAAATAAATTAAAGTATTGAGCATTATTATTTATGCATATAAGGGATTAACATAGGATTCAAGCTAAAGAACTTGAAAATGCCTTGAAAAGGGAAAGAAATGAACAATTATAACCATAGTTTATGAAACCATTGGCATGTAATGAAGAACAGGCCAATATATTGAAACGGGAAGTATAATCTATTCAGAATGCTGTGGATGAAAAAATTACAGGAGGAATGCGATGGTATATGAGGAGTCTAGGAGGAAAAACATACCATGGAACTAATAATAATGAATTATCAATATGAGAATGGAAAGATGATTTACAAAGACTGAATCCCTCATAAATGGATTATATAAAAATTCTTTCTAATATGGTGGGATTAAAGGGTTATATTTAATCTTATCTATCCTTCTGCATTTGCCTACTATTCAGAAGAGACAAAATTGTGAGCAATAAATATTGGGAGATTATTTAAAGAATTGCTAGAAAGGATGCTTGAAAACTATTTTTCTTTTTAACGTTGAACTATGACAAAAATGAAAATCAACTTCCAGAAGGGAAAAGGATTTGAGTAACTCAGAAATAGAGTTTTGTCTGCTTCACTGTGAGCATGAACCGCACAATGGAGCTCTATCACTTCTGGGTGAGAGACAGAAATAACCGGCCTCGTCATAGGCGCTGACCCCGGGGATGCTCAGGGTCGCTGTATTTACTTAGACTTGGAGCCAGAGAAGCGATTCGGGGTCCCTGATGGTCGAGTACTGACATCATAGGTGAAGCATTGCAGGCCTGCACCTTCCGCTGCGCTGGTACACCAGGAGACTGTTCTGTCTAGTATCTTACTTGTTCCATTTGAGTGATGGTGACGATGTCTGGACTCCCAGACCTCAGGAGGCTGGAACAATAACTGTTTAGGTCCCTGAGAAACAAAGAAAAACATCTGGTGAGCTCTGCAGGGCTGACTGGGGAGGCACTGGAGGAGACGAAGGCTGAGCTTAGATGTGCCTGGGGCCTTCCACAGGCTCACCTGGGCCTGACTGGGAGGCTGAGGAGCAGAATTTGAGGCCATGGAGTCACCGAGGAGGCTGCCCTGACTAGCCAGGCCTGGCTCTCCCAGCTCTTATCCCTGGCTGGCCCAGAGAAGGCGGGAGCCTCATCTCAAGCTGCTTTACTGCCAGCTCTGCCCACCCTCTCTGGCCTGCGCCTGACTCCTGACATCTCAGGATTTGTTGGTATCTAGAGATAGCAAGAAAGCTTTAGCAGTTATTCGTTTCTCAAATAAAGATTTTATATCTGGTTTCAAAGCAAATAATAAATATGCTGAAGTTGCCCATCTTCACTATCTCTTTTTGCCTTCAGGTCTCTTCTATTGGATGTAACAGAGTAAGTTTCTGACCACAAAGACTGGACCATCCTAGAAGAGTCCTCAGTAGCATTTATAAGCTTCAGATTTTCGACATTCGCAATCATTCGATTACCCATCTGCACTACCCTTGCTCTTGTGAAATGGTTGCTCATGAGGTCTCCTAGACACTGCGGCTTTAGCATCCCCCTGGAAACAGTTATTCATTTTGAACCAGCTACAGTGTGGAGTTCCTCGGGCAGCTTGGTCACTCAAACAGATGCCACCCACCCTGTGGTACTCAAAGTGAGGAGCAGAGCAATGGCAAAAACACCAGGGTGATGCTCCCGTTTAGTTTACAGCACGCCTTTCAGTAGTTGAGTTTCACATTTTCTCTCAATTCTGATCCAGCAAGAGTGAAGACAAGAATTGTAGAGTTATTGTAATTCCTAAGAAGGAATTACATAGAGATAGCAGTGACCAGAGAGCATATGTACTCAGCGATGTACTTTTATGTTCACAGTGAGATATTCTTAGGAATTTATATTGTCCATTATCTTCTACTCCCCTCCGCCCATGTCAATGCTGGTTCCAGTACAGGAGGGTGGTGAGTGTCTGAACCCAGAGTCCCATATACTGAGGGAAATTGAGTCAGAGTAGACTGGGTCCAGGGACCTGAATACCGTGAAAGAAACACTCGCTAGTTCAAGCTGGACCATTGAGTCCTACATGCATTTCTTTGGGAGCATTTCATTATTTCAATATTCTTAGCATCTTCTTAGAGTGGAGATACAATGGAGATCTTGGCATTTTCACTTCGCGATACATACATAGACCGATTTGTCATAATATCATGTGATACAGAAATGTCATATAAATAAATATGACGACACAAACATTGGTATCTCCATATAGAGATATTTGAATATAAACCATATGCTACACCCTGTATAGGTGAAGATAAACATAAAATATCATTTCCTCTTTACATTCCTTTCAAATTCTTGAAAACTACCTTCTTTTCTCAGCAATTTGTCTCTTTGTTTTTTGCTGATTCTCATGTTTCCTAATTTCTTTTTGGTCTATAACTGGTTTGGTGTGTTTGTCGCTCTCGACTCACATGAGGAAGTCTCAAGTTCAATTCCGTGTGCCACCACATTTCCTCATCATGATCACAGAAATCTCTTGTTTCAAACTGGCAGCTCACTCTCTGGATTCTAGCACCATAGGGGGTTTTTTCTGCAATACATCTAGGTGGTGTGAATACCAAAACTAACAGCTATAACCAACAACCATTGGTATTGAGACACATGAACCCGTTTACCAGTAAAATCCTGCCTCAAGAGGCACCAGTGCTGAGTATGTGAGCACCAGAATCGGATTGTATCCCCAGTAGGAAGCACAAGTAAGTAACAGCTCCATAGTCAGTGTGTTAACAACCCTTAGACATCACACATAAAACCACCACTAAAGAAACAAAGAAGGAAAGGGTAGCGAACCCTTAAGTACAAAACATTTTTAATATACACTTCTAATATCAGGTTCAATGTATACTTGGGCATCAGATGCCACTTCCTTCCTTCTTGTGGCCTTGTATTGTCCCTTGTTGCACATTACTTACTGTCCATATCCTGCTTTCCACTCTGTTGTATCCGTGTATGCTGCCTCGGACCCCACAGTTACACACACACTGCACACACAGATTTCCCTCACACACACACACACACACCTCAGTTTGTGCCCTGAGCATCAATTATATTGCTGGGCGAAACCCCTGTCAAATTCTCAAGGGACAAGAATATTCATGGGAGTGTGTAGAACACCTCTTGAAAAGGGAGGCGGAGGGCCAACGCCCATGCTGTGTGTGGGGACAGGAAGTCAACCTTCATACAGGAAGATGCTCCTACAATTTTCAGTTATTTTTTATGTTTTAGGGAATTAATGAGAAAACTTGGGGGATGTAAGAGTAAGGAAAATGATTTTATGCATCAAAAACTTGATTTGAAAAAATAAAGATCAAATACACTGAAATTTTATAAAAATTAATATTGCTTCTCTGGGGCAGGAGGAATAGCACACAGCAGTAGGGTGTTCTTGCTTTGCATGTCACTAACCAAGTTCAATCCTCAAGCTCACTGTATGGTTCCTGAGGAAAATAGCTGTAACATAGAGACAATATTTTCTTTTCATTTATATTTTAATTAAATTATATAAAACACTTTAATTTGCAAAGCTGTTCATTATACAGTTGTTTCAAGCATTTGGTGTTCCAACACCACAAATGTTACTTTCCCTCCACCAATACCTCACTCTCTCTCTCTAATCCTGTCCCCTAAGGTACGTAAGAAACTTCACTTTATATTACCTATTCAAACAAAACTTTAAAAAACTTCACGTAGAATTATCAGAAAATAAAATGGTTAGAACCAATTTGTAATTACTATGCTTTTGACCCATGTAAATAAGAAAATTAAAATCACTTTATATAATAAAATGGCTTTAATTTTATTTTAAGAAAAAATCAAAAACCATTTTATGTAACAAAGTATTTTATATACAATATAGTAAAATGCCTATTCTCATTTACATACACATTTTTTAACTCTGAACCTAAAGTATATTGCATTACATTTTATTTTATACTTGGATCTTGTTATAGAAATAATCATGTCTCAGCTGAGACAATATGTGCAACCACATATACAATAAAATATAGTCTATAGAATTGGCAAAGGCATTTCATGAAAAGGCTATAGAGATGGAAAAATATCATGTGGAGATATACTCATCATTATGCATTAGAGAAATGAAAATTATAATAACATATAATAATTCAGAATGACCTGAGGAAAATATAGTGAGAACCTGTTACACAGAGAGAGTGAGTGCTCAATGCATGACTGATAAAAGTGAAATGGTTTAAAAAAATAGAAACCAAATGTCAAACAAATGGTTTATAACCAAATTAAGCACCGAATCATTAAAAATATTAGTCTTTAGTGACATTATGGGGTTTTCAAGCAATGGAGGTAGGAGCATAGGGTCTTTGGCACTTAAGTGGTGGTGAAGGTGCAGTAATTTTGTACAAAGCATAAACTTTAAACACAACTATAGCCCTGTTACATCAACTCCATTAAAAAGGCAAGTAAAGAAAAAAAAATCCTTGGGCTGGAGCGTCTGCACTGCGTTCGGCTGACCTGGGTTCAATCCCTGGCATATGGTCCCCGAGCACCACCAGGAGTAATTCCTGAGTTCAGAGCCAGGGTAAGCACTGAGCATTGCTCGGTGTGACCCAAGAAGCCAAAAAATTTGTCACTTGTCCCTTGTCTTCCCATTGTTCATCGATTTGGTCGACGGGGGCCAGTAACATCTCCATTCATTGGGAATGAGGTCCATTATTGTTACTGTTTTTGCATATTGAATACACCATGGGTAGCTTGCCAGGCTCTGCTGTGACTCTGGGTTCATCCCAGGTGGCCCAGTCTTTTTTCTGTGTCTGACCATCAACCATGCAGGGCCCATGGGCAAAACCCTGGGTGCAGACAAAGCCTGTCTCCTTGTCTCCCACCTGCCAACGCAGAACCGGACACTGCAGCCACATCTGCAACACGTTGAGGGGCAGGGGTTGTACAGTACTGTTAGATAAAGGTTTTCCCTACCTTTGGCCAGAGCAATAGTACTGTGGGTAGGGTGTTTGCCCTTCACTGCAACTGACCTGGTTTCGATCCCAGCATCCCATCTGTTCTCCTGAACACTGCCAGCTCCAAGCCAATCAATACTTCCAAAAATTAAATATAAAATAAAAAGTCCAGGAAAAATGTTGATGTGGAGTCCCAAAGTAAATCGTTTGTTATGTATTAACCTAAATCTCTTAATATTTCTCTTATTTAAAATTTCCTATTTACATCCCAACCAGTCCTTGGCTGTCCAGGATGTTAAACTGTTCTAGCTAGTCTCAGACAAAATTTCTGACCACTGCAAAAATTGTTGTCATAAGATATCGGCATCCACTGGAGACTTGACTGAGATGTATGTAACAACCCTTTGACCTCGAGACATTCCGAGCAGAGTAGGAAGTTCCTAGAAAGCAAAGGCAGCCAAATTCTGTGTTGCAGGAAGGGGAAGTGAGGGAAGGATGAACGCCATGTCCCTTTATTCCTTTCCGTCATGAGTGAGTCATGAGTGAGTGCAGAGATTAAAAAGCATAAAATGAATATAGCATTTGTAGAGTTGCTCTGCGAAAAAGGTATATTAAAGCGTAATTTCTATTTTTGTTTTCAGTCATTGCAAACTGAGACATGTCTAGAATTCCATAAGCAGGGTTATCACAGGGCTTTGGATCCAAATGCAACTATTTCTGGTTTTGTTTCATTTCAAGGGTTACTTTTACTTTGGTTAATATATATTTTTTTTCCTGCAGAAGGCTTACTCCTGGCTCTGAGCTCAGGAGTTTCTCCTGGTTGAGCCGGAGACCATTAATGGTGGCAGGAATTGAAGCCATTTGATGTAGTACTTTCCAGCCAAATGTTCCATGACATTTTCAGAATGATGAAAGAAAACAAAACATCCTTTTGAGTCTAGGTGGGAAACCCTCAATAGAAATAATTTGGATATATTTCTTGTGTGTCACTGGTAACTACAACATCCAATATGTGTTTCAATTTTGGGAGGATTTTTTTGTGTTTGCTTGTTTGTTTTTACTATGTTTCCTATCTCTACAATGGTCTGAAAAAAAAGGAAACAGGGACTAACATATCCCACCTTATCCCTCTCTTCAACATATGGTTGCAAAAGAGGTTGCAGAGATGGCTGGAGAAAGTCCCTTCCTGATGTGAAAGGCTGCAAGGGAAATGATTCCAACTATTACTTTCATGAAGACGAAACACATAAAAGATAACTAGGTGCTTTCTGTCTGACTCTGTGTGGATAAAGATCCCGACATACTTCACCCTCTTCTGTAGTGATCTGTGATACGGTCTGAGACCAAATCTATTGACTGACTGATGCAGCCAAGATACGGGCTGGGAACTAGTGTAAAGTGGAGAAAATCAACAAGAATTCTAACTTTTTGACATGCTTTTTCTTCTTAACTATGATACAAGTCATATTTAGAGTTTCCCAAATGGGGCCATTCTTAGATTTCCTATTTCTTCCTATGTGTGTGAAAAGAGGGATCTAGCCAGGAATCCCAGCACTAACCCTGTGAAAGAAAGTCAGAATTTCCAGGACAGATGACTATTAAATTAAACCACTCAGTTTCCCAAGTGAATTCAGAAACTTAAATGCCAACACTATCTCTCATTTCCCTTTAAGTTTTCTTGGTTACCATATACCTTTATAGGAATATCTTTAGTAATTTACTTGTCATCTATCGTTATGGTAATACCCCAATGTCTTTAGTAGGCTGTTGCCTGGGGATCATTCAATGATACTAGAAAATGGTATTTGGGGGAGAATAAAAAACAGACATGTGACATGTCCTCTCCCGATGTTCCACATAAAAGTGTCAGAAAAAACTCAGATGAAGACGTCCACAGGGGGACCGGAGTGATAGTACACTGCATAGGGCATTTGCCTGGCACACAGCTGACCTGGTTCAAATATTGGCACCCTATATGTTCCCCAGCACAGCCAGGAGTGATTCCTGAGTGCAGAGCCACGAATAAGCACTGAGCAGAGCTGGATGTGGCCCAAAATAAAAAAGTACAAAAAGCGCTTCCACAGGCCTGGATAAACACACCAGCGCCCGAATGGCATGCCCTCATTGCCTCTAGCTGGTCTCTGAGGGTAAAACCAACTCACCAAGAGAATCAGGTAGCATAAAAGTACAGCCAATTAGATGGGAAAGTAACACAGGAGCCAATTAAATTCAACAAATAAAAACAATAATACCGGAGGCTCAATTAGCAATGAACACCTTAATAAATTCTTGGACAAGGACTTAAAGACCCCTGATCATATATCAATTTTACATAAAATAGAATTTTATACTTATTGATTTTAATGAGACTCGCAGACATGGGGTAGAGCTGCTACTGGCTCTCCCTGTGACCAGCCACTCACGAGGCGCCCGGGAGGGATGGTGGGTTCTAGCCCTGGCCCACCATCCCAGCAGAGACTCGCAACAAGCCAGACGACCCCCACTCCATGAGGGCCTCCATTTTCCACATCCGACTTCTCTCGTCAGACCTCCCACCCAGCAGACCAGCCTATTACAGCCCGCCCGGCGGCCCCATAGCGGCTGGCGGTTCATCAATAAATGCTGGACTTAGAGATGTCTACAAGAGTATGCTACCTTCACGGCAGAGCCTGGTGTGTTGTATTTGATATATATGCCAAATACCAGTAACAATTATAGACCTCATTCTGGAATGGATTGAGGCTCTTTATGTTCCTGGAGCAAGCAGATGCATTGGGCTCTACTAGCATGAGACAGGACATATGGAGATGTTACTGGTGCCCGCCTGAGCAAATCGATGATGAACGGGAAGACAGTGATACAGTGACAGTGATTTTAATATTGGAGCATAGTTATCTAATCAGTTTCAACTATAGAAATGTATTAACAGTTGTGGCTTTTGTCTACTTTATCATAAATTAAAATTCTTTTAAGGTTTTAAAAAGCAAAGCTTATAGGAAGATCGATGTTATTTTAAAATTCATTAGCCTTCCTGGCTCTCATTCCTTCAAGTTAAAATCATTAATTTAAAAAAAAACCCTTTGACCTTAGAAGAGAAGAACTTCAGGGAGCTCTTAGCACTTTTTGTCTCACTTCCCTATGTACAACAGCCACTGTGGTAAGTGCCACTACTAGTAAACGAGCTACAGTAATAATCAGCCTCATCCTCAGGCATCAACCCAGAGATGGTCAGAGTCGCTGTGTTGCCAGACTTGGAGCCAGAGAAGCGGTCAGGGATCCCTGATGGCCGATTACTGACGCCATAAATCAGCGTTTTGGTGGCTGTGCCTTCCCTCTGCTGGAACCAGGAGACATAGTTATATTTCCCCAACATCATTGCTGGTTCCAGCACAGGTGATGGTGACTTTCTGTCCCGGACTCCCAGACACTGAAGGAGGCTGAGTCAGGAAAGACTGGGCCCAGGTCCCTGAGGAGACAAAGAAAAACACTCTGGTGAGCTCAAGCTGGGCCCAGGGGAGCCTGGAGGAGGGGGAGACAATGGCTGAGCCCAGATGTGCCCAGGGTCCCTTCCCTGAGCTCACCTGGGCCCTGACTGAGGAGGCTGAGAAGCAGAAGAGCCCAGGCCATGATGGAGATGCCCAGAGTGCTGCCCCCCTGACCAAAACCTTGGGCCTGGCTCTCTCCCAGCTCTTATCCCTGGCCTGGCCCAGAGAAGGGCGGGGCCTCATGCAAAGCTGCTTCCTGCCCCGCCTCTGCTCATCCCTCTCTGGCCTAGCTCTGGACTACTGACATCTCAGGATTTTTTGCAGAAGAGATATACATCTCTGTATCACTGTCTTCCTGTTCATCATCGATTTGCTGTAGCGGGCACCAGTAACATCTCCGAATGTCCTGTCTCATGCTAGTAGAGCCCAAGGGCACCCGCTTGCTGCAAAACATAAAGAGCCTCATACTATTCCATCAGGTTATGGGAATGAGGTCTATAATTGTTACTGGCATTTGGCATATCAAATATGACACGGGTAGCTTGCCAGGCTCTGCCGTGTGGATAGCATACTCTTGTAGTCATCCCTAAATCCAGCATTTATTGATGAACTGTGCAGCTGCAAGTAGCCACAGGAGCTGGGCTGTGATAGGCTGGTCTGCTGGGTGGAGTTCTAAGGAGAGGAAGTCCAGATGTGGAAAATGGAGGCCCTCAAGGAGTGGGGGTCGCCTGGGCTTGTTGCGAGACTCTGCTGGGAGTAACGGGCCAGGGCTAGAAACCACCATCCCTCCCGGGGGCCTCTTGAGCCGGCTGGGCACAGGGATAGTCAGCAGAAGCTCTGCCACATGTCTGTGAGTCTCAGGCGAGTGAGTCTGAGAAGAGATATAAAGAGAATTAATTGAAACATAATTTTTCTCAGAATAAAGATTTGTTGATTCCTGATATATAGAAAATAATGAATGTGCTAAAGACCCTGATGTTCATGACCTCTTGTGTCTTCTGGGCAACTGTTGTGATGTGACTCTCTCTCCATGTAAACACATGCCTTGGGCACCTCTCAACATGTTATTATTGATGTTCTAGGAGACAACAGTGAGAGACAGAGGAAGTGCACATTCAGTTATGTAACTTTGCACTGACACCTGAAGCTACTTAACACTTGATCACTTGACATCTCTTTATTCATCAATTTGCTCAAGTGGGAGCCAGTATCATTTCCATTGCCCCATCACATAACAGAGTAGCCCAATGGCATCTGCTTTCTCCAAGAGTTCGAAGAAACTCAAACCATTCTTCCAGGGTCTTGACGAAGAAGTCTGACCATCTTGTAAGTGGGGTGCCACATAATCCTCTCTCCTTTTCAAGCCCAGGAGATATTTATATTGTCCAATATCTTATTGTACCTTGCCTGGCTCTTGCCAGGCAGAGCCTGAAAGCACCTGTGTCATATTTGATATGCCAAATACCAGGAACAATGATAGACCTCATTCCCACTACCTGAATGAATAGTTTGAGGCTCTTCATGTTCCTGGAGTGAGCAGATGCCCATGGGCTACAGTACCATGTTACAGGATGTATGGAGATGTTACTGATGCTCGCTCAAGCAAATTGATGAACAACAGGAAGACAAGTGATACAAGTGATCTTATTGTATTTACCTCATGTATATTATTAGGCCACGGATGAGTTTCAATGTTCTTAGGTTTCTCTACCTCAGTGAACCAATGAATTTATAGCTGTGTGATGCATAAATCTCTTGATATAAATACGTGAATATAAACCCAGCACTTCACCCGTTACATGAAGTCCAACATAAAATTGTATCTCCTCATTAGTCCTTTCAATGCTTGCAAAACTACCTTCAATGACTCATCTTTTGTCTTCTTTTCATTTTTTTTAATTCTCACATCTTATAATACATGTAGCCTATCTCACTGGTTAAAATGTCTGACTCCCATGTCTTATTCCCATGTAAAGTTTCAACATCAACTCCTGGTGTCACCATATGTCCTGAACATGAGCCCAGAGCAGACTGGGCCCAGGGACCTGAATAGAGAAAGAAAAACACTCTGCTAGTCAAGCTGGGTCCAGTGAGTCCTACATGCATTTATTTAGGCCACTAATTAGTTTCAATATTCTTAGGTTTAGCTAGGTAGGAGGAACCAGTGGAGATCACATTTTTATTTATGCAAAACATAAATGAATATCATGTGATACATAAATATACATAAATAAATATGTGACACAAACATGAATATCTCTCTAGAGAGTGATATTTGAATATAAGCTCATTTGGTCCACCCTTTATAGTGAAGACCAACATAAAATCACATTTCCTCTTCACTCCTTTCAAACGCTTGGAAAATGACCTCCCTTAACTTACAATTTGTCTTTTTTGTTTTCTTTTTTTCAATTCTCATATTTTCTAATTCCTGTGGTCTAAAACGGAGTTATGGTGTGTTGCCCAGCTCACTGGTTACAATGTCTGACTCACATGAGTAAGATCTCAAGTTCAAATCCATGTGCCGCCACATTTCCTGAACATGATCCTAGATATCTCTTGTTTCAAACTGGCAGCTTCACTCTCTGGATTCTAGCACCATAGGGGTTTTTCTGCAATACGCAGCTAGATGGGGGTGAATACCAAAACTAACAGCTATAACCTACAACCATCGGTACTGAGACACGTGAACCCGTTTACCAGGAAAATCCTGCCTCAAGAGGCACCAGAGCTGAGTATGTGAGCACTAATATCTGATATGTGTCCCCAGTAGGCAACACAAGTAAATATGAGAGCCCCATAGTCAGTGTGTTAACAACCCTTAGACATCACACATCCACCAATAAAGCAAAAAGAAGGAAAGGAAAGCAGAACTCTAAGTCCAAAACATTTTTTAAATACATACTGTATAGTCAAGTTCAATAGTGTATTCGGCATCAGATACCATTCCAGCTGTGTGAGCTCAGACAACATTTCTTCTCAACCCTTGGCAACTGCAAGTCCTGAATTCAGGAATTTGAATAACTGATCATGTGGAACATAAAAGATTCCTGAGGGAAACTCCTGCATTTAAAAGAACATTAAAAGTCATAATCCTCCTGCTTCCCATTTTTTGCCTCGAATGAAGAATAGTCATCGAACTCGTAAATCTGTACTTCTTTAGAGAGCTCTGGATAGGCAACTGTGGGAACATTAGACAATTCAGGGTAAACCAGTGTTTTGTCCCCTAGACCTAGCTCTTGATTGGCCCTGGTGGCCACATACTGCATTATCAAAACTGATGGGAAAAGCAAATTGAGCAGGAAATCGCCTCCTCCAACCCCCTCTTTCCCACAGAAGACATAGTATAGAGCGGGAAGGAAACCATGCAAACAAAAGTTAAGGGAACATCTACATGCAGTACATAGTAGGGGTCAGGCTCAGACTTGAATAAGGTCCCATCATTAAGGGTGTCCTTAACCTGTGTCTACTGCTCACAGGACACCTGGCTGCCATCACACTGTCTCCTGTTTTGTGTCCACAGACAACCTGTCCTCGAAGCTGTCAGAGGCAAGATTTCTACAACCCACAGAATTACTATAAGCCAAGTGAAAGTTTCTCTAGAGGAGAAGGGTTTGGGAAGTAGACAAAGCAATATTTGAAGGAATGTGTCCACTTAACGGAAACTCCAGGTAGGGACTGTGTCCTTGGTAAAACTTGTTTATCTTAGTTTAGATGATGAAGGCTGCAAATATGAACTCAGGCAGGATAACACACTTTTCCATGACCTCACTGCTATACGTTAAATATGCTTTCTGACTATTTATCACCCAATGGACACAGATTCTACTTCAGCTCTAGTGAGCCTAACCAACATCTCTCCTCCCAGATGCAGTTGAAAGCCCTGAGAACAGGCAGAGGACAGCTATTTGAGTAATGAAAATGGGCATCACAAAGACCCCAGAGGGAAACTCCTGCATTTCAAGGACCATCGCTAGCAGAGAGCTTCCAGTATTTCATTTTGTGTCTCTGCTCTCAAGAATAGCCAGCAAACTATTACACCCACCCGTCTTTCTTCCTAGGAAGAGCTAATTATGGGCATCCATTGGTACTTCATACAATTCAGGGTAAACCACAGCAATGAGTTCCCCAGACCCAGTTCTTCACTACCCTCTCTTGGCTTGGGGGAACAAATGGGATGCCAGAGATTGAACCTGGCTATGTACAAGGCAAGTATCCTACCTGCTATGCTATTTCTCCGCCCCTAACAAATTAGTTTTTAATTTACTTCTTCTTACTTTTCTCTCCCCCAAGGGTTCCTGTTACAGCTATCCAAAAAATACTGGATCTCTGTCCAATTCTTTTTATCTTGCTATTTTTTGTAACTTCCATTACCATCTCATGAAATTAATTGAAATCTTTTATAGTGCTGAGTCTACCTTGGGTCTTATTACATGTATTGTGTAAAGATAAGCAATGTACTTTCATCTCCATGGATCTAACTTGGACTTTCTAGGATGACTACCATATCTGATCCTAACAAGTGAAATCATTCCTGAAACTCTCCCCAAGACATGAAATACAGTTATAATGATTGTTTCTGAAGACCGTTCTAATCCACTCTATTCCAAACCAGCCAATAAAGTCGAGAGGAGGGGACAGGAGCCTGTGGGTTCTCAAAACTCAGCACCTAAACCGGACCCACTCCTAAGAGTCTGCAGCCATCACAGGTTGCAAGAGAGTGTGACACAGACCATCGTGTGATTCTTGTGCCATCTCCCCATGTCACTGTGAGGGTCCTCGGTGTCATCCACAACCTGGCAGAAATAGTCAGCCTCTTCCTCGGCCTGGACTCTTCTGATGGCCAGCGTGGCCATGTTTCCTGAGCTGCTGCCAAAGATGTCAGGGATCCCTGAGTGTAATTGGTTATCATCATAAATGAGGACTTTAGGACCATGACCTGGTTTTGCTGGTGCCAGTTGACTAAACAGTTTATTCCCTCACTGATGATCCTGGCCATCTTGCCTATGAACACTGACACTGAAGGTGACTGAGTCATCTCATAAGAGACCCAAATGTTTCATGATATTTTCAGAATGATGAGAAAACAAAACATCCTTTTTGAGTCTAGGTGGAAAACCCCCCAATATAAATATTTTGGATATATTTCTTGTGTTGCCCTGGTAACTACAATATCCAATATCTGTTTTTTTCAGGGGGTCTTTTGTGTTTGCTTGTTTGTTTTTTACTATGTGCCCTATCTCTGCAATGGTCTGAATAGAAAGGAATCAGGAACTAACATATCCCACCTTATACTTTCTGAAACATACGGTTGCAAAGAGGTTGAAGGTATGACCTAGAAATTCCCTTCCTGATGTGAAAGGCTGCAAGGAGAAAGAATTCTAACCCAATGATTCCTTTCATGAAGAACAGACACATAAAAACAAACTTGGTGCTTCCTGCCTGGCTCTATTGGATGAAGACCCAACATATTTCACCATCTTCTGTAGTGACCTGAGAAACGGTCTGAGACCAAATCTATTGACTGACTTATACAGCCAAGAAATGGACTGAGAACAAGTGTGAAGTGGAGAAAATCGACAGAATATAACTTTTTTGACATGTGTTTTCTTCTTAACTGATACAACTCACATTTGGAGTTCCCCAAATGGGGTCATTCTTAGATTCCCTATTTCTTCCTTTGTGCATGAAATGATGGATCTAGGCAGGGGAACCCTATGACTAACCCACTGTAAAGGAAAGTCAGAGTTTCTAGAATGTATGACTAGAATCCAACCACTCATTTTCCAAGTGAATTCAGTCACTGAAACCTAACACTACCTCTCATTTTTCCTTCAATTTTTCTTGGCTACCTTATATCTTTACAGGAATATCTTTAGTAATATGTTTATCATCTATCTTTATGGTAAATCTCAAGATCCTTGGTAGCCTGTTGCCTGGGAACATTCAATGATAATAGAAAATGGTATTTTGGAGAGAATAAAACAGACATGCGACATGTCCTCTCCCGATGTACCACGTATAAGTGTCCAGAAGGAACTCCGATTGAGACGTCCAGAGGGGGGACCAGACTAATAGTACACTGCATAGGGCATTTGCCTGGCACACAGCAGACCTGGTACAAATCCTGGCACCCTATATGTTCCCCCCAGCACAGCCAGGAGTGATTCCTGAGTGCAGAGCCACGAATAAGCACTGAGCAGAGCTGGGTGTGGCCCAAACCAAAACAGAACAAAAAGCCCTTCCACAGGCCGGGATAAACACAACAGTGCCTGAATGACATGCCCTCATTGCCCCCAGCTGGCCTCTTAGGGTAAAACCAACTCACCAGAGAAATCAGGCAGTGTAGAGGACACCAATTAGATGGGAAAGTAACATAGGAGCCAATTAATTTCAACAAATAAAAACAATAATACCGGGGCTCAAGTAGCAATGAACATCTTAGTAAATTCTTGGACAAGGACTTAAAAACCCTGATCATATATATATATATATATATATATATATATATATATATATATATATATATAAATTTTACATAAAATATAATTTTATACTTATTGATTTTAATATTGGAGCAAAGTTATCTAATCAATTTCAACTCTATAAATGTATTAACAGTTGTGGTTTTGGTCTACCTTATCATAAATTAAAAATCTTTTATAGGTTTAAAAAGAAAAGCTTATAGGAAGATCGATGTTATTTTAAAATTCATTTCAAGTTAAAATCGTTAATTAAAAAAATACCCTTTGATGGAATCTACCACAAACATGTGGGAATCAGTGGTTGGGTAAGACAGAGAAGGGAACAGTGTGCTAATATTTGTCAAAAATTATAATACCAGCCTAGAACTGAGCATTGAATATAGGAAAAAAGATATACATGATGATCTCCGAATGTATGTATTGCAATCCACAATGTGTAAGAGAAGAGAAAAAGAGAGAGAGAGAAGAGATAAAGAACTTGCCATAGAGGCGGGCTAGAGGAGGGGGAGGGAAGTGGGGACATTGGTGGTGGGAAATGGGCACTGGTGGAGGGATGGGTGCTGGAACACTGTATGACGGAAACCCAAACATGAACATCTTTGTAATTGTATATCACATGGCGGTGTAATAAAATATTTAAAAAAAAATACCCTTTGAGTTTCGAAGAGAACTTCAAGGGCGCTCTTAGCACTTTTTGTCTCACTTCCCTATGTAAAACAGCCACTGTGGAAAGTGCTACTGCTCGAATATGAGCTACAAAAATAATCAGCCTCGTCCTCAGGCATGAGCCCAGAGATGGTCAGAGTCGCTGTGTTGCCTGACTTGGAGCCAGAGAAGCGATCAGGGATCCCTGATGGCCGATTACTGACATAATAAATCAGCATTTTGGGAGCTGTGCCTTCCTGCTGCTGGTACCAGGAGACTCTGTCATATCCCCGACATCATTGCCGGTTCCAGCACAGGTGATGGTGACTCTCTGTCCCGGACTCCCAGACACTGAAGGAGGCTGAGTCAGAGCAGACTGGGCCCAGGTCCCTGAGGAGACAAAGAAAAACACTCTGGTGAGCTCAAGATGGGCCCAGGGGAGCCTGGAGGAGGGGAGACAAAGGCTGAGCCCAGATGTGCCCAGGGCCCCCTTCCCTGAGCTCACCTGGGCCCTGACTGAGGAGGCTGAGGAGCAGAAGAGCCCAGGCCATGATGGAGATGCCCAGAGAGCTGCCCCTGACCCCAACCCTGGGCCTGGCTCTCTCCCAGCTCTTATCCCTGGCCTGGCCCAGAGAAGGGTGGGGCCTCATGCAAAGCTGCTTCCTGCCTGCCTCTGCTCGCCCTCTCTGGCCTGGCCCTGGACTCCTGTTGTATCAGAATTTGTTGGTGTCAGAGATAGGAAGAAAATCTTTTTTTCTTCTGGCATTGCGTTCTCAGCTAACGATTTTTTTTATACCAGATATACAGCAAATAATAAATGTGCTGAAGTTTCCCATGCTCATGATCTCTTGTTTCTTCTGGGTCTCTACTGGATGTAACAAAGTCTCTGAGCACAAAAAGACTGGGGTACCCCTAGAGTTCCCCTCTGGGGACATTTATACTTCAGATTATTTTCTGACGTTAGGGAAGTTTAGTTACCCATCTCTGCACACACACGCTCTTTATTTACTTTTGCTTGTGCGGTCTCAGAGACACATGCTTTTCTGTCCCCTGAAACACTTGTTTGTGTGAACCAGCTACAGTATGGAGTTCTTGGGCAGCTTGGTCGCTCCACCAGTCACCTCCCACCACTGCGGTACTCCAAAGTGAGGGAACGAGAGCAAAAACCAGCAATAAACAAAACCACCCGGGTGATGCTTCCATTTGGGTCCCTCACAGCACCTTTCAGTAGTTGAGCCTGTCAATTTCTCTCAATTCTGATTCAGCAAGAGTCAAGACAATAAATTATATCATAATTGTAATTCGTGTGAAAGGAATTACATAGAGATAGAAGTGACAGAGAGCGTAGTGTGCACTCAGCAACGCACTTTTGCATGTTCACAGTGAGATATGCTTAGAAATTTATATTGCCCAATATCTTCTGTTTTCCCCCCATGTCAGTGCTGGTTCCAGTAGAGGTGATGGTGAGTGTGTCTCCCAGAGTGCCAGAATTGAGGGAAACTGAGTCAGAGCAGACTGGGTCCAGGAACCTGAGTAGGAAAAAAGAACAACTGCTAGTTCAAGCTGGGCCCATTGAGTCCTACATGCAATTATTTAGGCCACCAATTAGTTTCAATATTCTTAGGCTTCAGTCAGGTTGTGGATCCAGTGGAGATCACATTTTTATTTATGCAATACATAAATGAATACCATAATATGATGTGATACAAAAAATATCATACATAAATAAATATGTAACACAAACATGAATATCTCTCTATATAGAGATATTTGAATATAAACTCAGCTGTTCACCCTGTATAGTGAAGTCCAACATAAAATCTCATTTCCTCTTCATTTCTTTCAAATGCTTGAAAACTCCCTTCCTTTTCTTACAATTTGTCTTTTGGTTTTCTTTTTTTTCAATTCTCATATTTTCTAATTCCTGTGGTCTAAAATTGAGCTATGGTGTGTTACCTAGTCACTGGTTACAACGTCTGATTCACACAAGGAAGGTTTCACGTCCATTTTTTTGTGCCATCACATTTCCTGAACATGATCCTAGAAACTCTCTTGTTTCAAACTGCCAGCTCGACTTGATGGATCCTAGTATCATAAGGAGTTTTCTGCAATACACACCAAAACTAACAGCTAAAACCCCAAACGATCGGTACTGAGACACATGTAACCCATTCACCAGGAAAATCCTGCCTCGAGAGGCACCAGTGCTGAGTGTGTGAGCAATAAAATCTGATATGTGTCCCCAGTAGGCAACACATGTAAATATCAGAGCCCCAGGAGCCAGAGCAATAGCACAGTGGGTAAGGAATCTGACATGCACCCGGCCGACCTGAGTTTGATCCCCAGCAACCCATATGGTACCCCAGGCACCGCCAGGAGTAATTCCTAAGGGCAGAACCAGGAGTAACCCCTGAGTATTGCCAGGTGTGACCCAAAAAAAACAAAAAAAAATGAGAGCCCCATAGTCATTGTGTTAACGACCCTTAGATATCACACATCCACCACTAAAGCAACAAGAAGGAAAGCAGAACTCAAAGTACAAAAACATTTTTAAATATACACTTTAATATCATTTCAATAGTATATTCAGCATCAGATGCCACTCCAGCTGTGTGAGTTCAGACAACATTTCTCTACACAGGCAGCTGCAAAGCCCTGAATTCAGGAATTTGAATAACTGATTATGTAGAACATAAAAGATTCCTGAGGGAAACTCCTGCATTTAAAAGGACATTAAAAGTCGTAAACCTCCTGCTTCACATTTTGTGCCTCTGGACTCAAGTATAGTCACTGAACTCCTAATCGCATCCATACTTCTTAGGGAGAGCTTAGGTTAGGCAGCTTTGGGGACATCAGACAGACAATTCAGGGTAAATCACTGCGTTTTGTTTTCCAGATGCAGCTCTTGATTGCCCCTGGTGGCCACATACTGCATTATCAAAACTGATGGGAAAAGCATAATTGAGATGGAAATTCCCTCCTCCAATCCCACTCTTTTCTCTATGTTGGAAAAAAAACAAGACATGGTGGAAAATGAAAGATTTGAGAACCAGCTGGATTCTTCTGAGTGCCCTCTCATCTCTACCCTTGCCCTCAGATTCCAAAAATGACAAAATAAAGTAAAATAAAACCAGACAGGTGATTTCCATCACTGTATCACTGTCTTCCCGTTCATCATCGATTTGCTAGAGCGGGCACCAGTAATTTCTCCATATGTCCTGTCTCATGCAAGTAGAGCCCAAGGTCACCTGCTTGCTCCAGGAACATAAAGAGCCTCAAACCATTCCATAGGTCATGGGAATGAGGTCTATAATTGTTACAGGTATTTTGCAAATCAAATACAACATGGGTAGCTTGCCAGGCTCTGGTGTGTGGGTAGCATATTCTTGTAGTCATCTCTAAATCCAGCATTTATTGATGAACCGCACGGCCACTTGCGGCCGTGCGAGCCAGGCTGTGATAGGCTGGTCTGCTGGGTGGAGTTCTGACGAGGGGGAAGTCCAGATGTGCAAAATGGAGGTCCTCATGGAGTGGGGGGTCGTCTGACTTGTTGCAAGGCTCTGCTGGGCTGGTGGGCCAGGGCTAGAACCCGCCATCCCTCCCAGGCACCTCGTGAGCAGCTGGGCACAGGGAGAGCCTGTAGCAGCTCTGCCCCATGTCAGTGAGTCATGATTTCCATACAGTACCATACAGTACTGATTTCCATACAGTACTGATTTCCATACAGTGCTGATTTCCATACAGTACCCATTTTTCTTTTTTTATTTAATTTTTATTAAATCAAAGTGCTCATTTTAAATATAAGCGTGCAATGATAAGCACCATCATAATGACTCACTCACCTGTCCTGCTCTTCAGTTTCACAACCTAAATCTCCTGGGAAAAGCAAGTCAAACAGCTGAACTTCGTGGACACTCTGGTCTCCCCTGCTGAAAGCTCTGAATGCTCTGGGGATAGGCCTGGGCTATGTTCTCCCCCTATTGAAGCACCTCAGTGCACCGACACACCTCTACCCCTGTCCAATCAGCTTCTAACCTAATTTCATGATTTCTAAGGATCTCTGCAGACTCATTCCAAATCTATAGGCCCGGGAGTTTTTGAGCCTCCAAATTCCACAGCACTTAGTCTTGTTCACATTTCAAAGTTTCAGGTTACTTCTAGATAGTCTTATTCTCAATTTGCAAATGCCTATTTGTGAGTTGTGAAGGAAAACCCCAGAAATTGGTGCATATTTTTTGACTGGATAATTTTATCAATTGACAAGTGAATGGTAGTTATAAAAGGAATTTTTTCCCCTTAATGATGGATTGCTGTAGGTTTCAGATGAAAACCAGGAAAATATTAAGGTACTAAGAAAAGTGAAACAAATATACCCTACATAGAGCCCTAACGGGAAAAAAAAGTGGCAATTGCATTGAAATGAACCTTAAGAGTTTTTATATAGAGTGTTAAAGAGGTGGAATGTTGGAAAAAAAACTATGATATATAAAGAGTTTCCATAAGCGGATAAACACATTATGAAATTAAAATGTTAAAGGGTGTAACAGTGTGAGACTATAGGAAAGCGAAGAGTTCATATACACAAGGACTGAAATTACAGAATGCCACTTCTATCCAAAAAACCTTTGCAAATCTATAGGTAGAAAAACAGATAATTTCTAATAGTTCATAACTTTATTATTATCCATACCTGCATATTATACAAATTCAGAGAGAATTAGTAGTAGCAAATATAGTAAATCAAGAAGTACATGGAGAATGGTATACTTATTAAAAATCATTAGTTTGTAATCATTAAAATTCAAAATAAGCATAAAAACAAATAAAAACCTAAGTTCAGATGGGAAGGAGCATGAGAGAATCAGAGCAGGTTTTTGTCTCACTTCCCTGTGAGCATGAACCACTGTGGAGTGTCATCACTCCTGTATGAGGCACAGAAATAATCAGCCTCGTCCTCAATCTGCAGCCCAGAGATGCTCAGGGTCGCTGTGTTGCCAGACTTGGAGCCAGAGAAGCGATCAGGGATCCCTGATGGCCGAGTACTGACAAGGTAGATCAGCATTTTGGGGGCTGTGCCTTCCCGCTGCTGGTACCAGGAGACATAGTTATATCTCCCGACGTCATTGCTGGTTCCAGCACAGGAGATGGTGACTCTCTGACCCGGACTCCCAGACACTGAAGGAGGCTGAGTCAGAAAAGACTGGGCCCAGGTCCCTGAGGACAGAAAGAAAAACACTCCGGTGAGCTCAAGCTGGGCCCAGGGGAGCCTGAGGAGGGGAGACAAAGGCTGAGCCCAGATGTGCCCAGGGCCCCTTCCCTGAGCTCACCTGGGCCCTGACTGAGGAGGCTGAGGAGCAGAAGAGCCCAGGCCATGATGGAGATGCCCAGAGTGCTGCCCCCTGACCCCAACCCTGGGCCTGGCTCTCTCCCAGCTCTTATCCCTGGCCTGGCCCAGAGAAGGGCGGGGCCTCATGCAAAGCTGCTTCCTGCCTGCCTCTGCTCACCCCCCTCTCTGGCCTGGCCCTGGACTCCTGATATTTCAGGATTTCTTGACAGCAGAGTTTTCAAGAAAATAAAATATTCTTGCATTGTTTTTTTTCAGTTTAAAATTTTCTTTCTATCTTTTTCGTTTGCTTTTTGAAACACACCTGGCAATTCTCAGAACATACTCCTGGCTCTGCTCTCAAGAATTACACAGGGAGGTGCTGGGGGAGGGGGGCATATGAGATGCTGGGGATAGACCTCAGTCAGTGACATGTAAAGCATCACTACCTGCTGTACTATCACTCCTGCCCCAGTTTAAAATTTTTAAAACTTGATTTTCAGAAAATAATAGATGTGCCATAGTCCCTCTGGCAAGCTACCCACGCAGTATATGATATGCCAAAAACCAGTAACAATTATAGATTCATTCCCATGACCTGAGGAATGGTTTGAGGCTCTTCATGTTGCTAGGTGTGATCCACAAAAGCAAAAACACAAACAAACAAACAAACAGATAAATAAATGAATGAGTGAATGGATAAATAAATAAATAAATTAAGATTATTCGGCTCTTGTTATTATTCATTGCCTTTGGGCACCTTCCTCGGGTGTGTTCTTCTCACTGTTCATCTCACAGAACTATATTTCTTTGTACTGAAGTATTTGCTCTATGGAATTTCTGAACTAGGTTAGTTGCTCTTAGGTTACTTCCCCACTCAGCAGAGATGCATAAATACGCCAGAACCCGAGCAATAAACACCCCGGAACCCTGGAAATAATACGCCCAAACCCTAGCAATAAACACGAGGGCGTAACCCTGATTCTGAGTTTATATCCCCAATCTCTCCCCTTTGTTTTTTCAACGTCTAAGTTTCTTCTCTGCAACTCTGATTCAAGTAGTCAAAACTGTGAATCATATATCCTAGAGTACACTTTATATGGAGAGAGTCATGTGAGACAGAATGAGCCAGAGTAAGAAGATGCACACAATTGTGCATCTTTTCAATTATAGTGTGATAATTCTTATCAATTTATGTTATCCAAGACCTCATTACCTATTACCCTATATATATATATCCATTATACAACACATGAATGCTTTGATTTCTTTGGCTTTGAAAAGTCAAATCATGAGACTAGATCACATAAAACTCTTTAAACACATTGTATATAAATATAACCCTTCCCTCCACCATGTATACTGAAGACTGATAATTATAGCCCCCCTTTTTATTCTACTCAAAAGTCTATAAATCTATCTTTAAATTCTCATTTTTTCCTGATATATGTGCCTGCAATTGAGTTTTGGATCTGTGATTTAGTTCACTGATTAAGATTCCTGCATTTCAGGAGTAAGAGTTTAAGTTTGATTCCTGGTGCCACCACCTGCCTGGAGCATGATCTGCAAAGCTCTGAGTGTGTGAGCAGTTAAATCTGACATAGGACCCCAGTGAACATTATTATTAAATTAGAAAGCAGCATAGTAAGTTTGTTTACAACACTGAGATATCAGACAGCCACAGCAACAGTAACAAAGTAGTAAAGGATGGGGGAAATATAATTCAAAGATCTAACCCAAAACTCTTACCAGAATGTCAAGTTAACTACTGTATTCAACATCAAATTGCAAGTAAACTATAACGTGCTCCAGCACACCAGTTTTCCACCCAAATACTGCAGTTAAAGCCTAAGATCACTCAGAGAAAAGCTTTTAGTAACTGAATATGTGGGTCATAGAAGATTCATGAAGAAACTCCTGCTTTTGATGAAACATCAAAAACAGTGAATTGACTTGCTCTGCGTTCCATATTTCCAAACTCAAGAAAAACCACTAAGTTAGTAACCAACTTGTAGAATTTTCTGGCAGAGATTAAGGAGAATTGTTTGGAATTCATGTTTCAGATAAACCACCTCCCTGTTCCCAGAAGCATGGTCTTGACCTCCCCCTGGTGGCCACATATCGCATTACCAAAGCCAATAGAAAAGATCTTTGAGCTGGAAATCTTCTGGGTCCCTCTCAGTCTTTCCTCCACGTAGTTTACCCATCTCGCCCTTTCTACTACCCTCGTATCCTCTTTCTCTTGTTCTCTTATTTCTAAACATAAGAACGTGAACAACCAGTGCTGGCGTGGATGGGGAGAAAGGCACTCTCATCCACTGTTAGTGGAAGTGCCTACTGCTCCATCCCTTTTGGAAAACAAAATGGACATTCCTCCAAAAACTAGGTGTTGAGCTCCCATTAGACCCAGCAATACCTCTCCTGGGAATATACCCTGGAGACCCAATAACACACAAAAGAAACACAATCTGCACTTCAATATTCATCTCAGTACTATTCACAATAGCCAGAATCTGGAAAAAACCTGAATGACCGAAAACAGAAGACTGGCTAAAGAAACGGCGGTATATATACACAATGGAAAACATTGCAGCTGTCAGAAAAGACAAAGTCATGAAGTTTACTTGCAAATGAATGGACATTGTCATGCTGAGTGAAATTAGTCAGAAGGATAAGGACAAATACAGAATGATTCAATTCATTAGTGGGATATAGATATATACAAGTGCTCTACTAATTGTGGGAAATGGTAATGTCAGACTAGAACTGAGCATTGGATATACACAAAGGGATTACAAGATAATCCCTAAATGTCTGTAGGGGAAGTCACAATGTGTAAGAGGAAAGAGAGAGACAGAGAGAGAGAGAGAGAGACAGAGAGAGAGAATGAAAGAGAAAGAGAGAAGAAAGGAAAAGTGCCTGCTATAGAGGCAAGCTTTGGGAGGGCAGAGGGAATGTGGGCACATTGGTGGTGGGACTATGGCACCGGTGGAGGGACTGGTGCAGGAACAATATATGACTGAACCCCAATCATGAACATCTTTGTAATTGTGTATCACATGGTGGTATAATAAAAAATTGTTAAAAGTCATAAAGGAAAGAAGAAACTGACCCAATGATTTTACACACTGTTCACTCTAAATATAAGCCTACAAAAAGTAGTTTTGAAATGGGCCAAAAGCACACCATAAAATATTAATCAAAAGGTTATAGTGATATGTATAAAAATGTAGTACACCAAACAGAAAAATCACCAGCATAGAGATAAATATATGTTTACATGAACTTTGATAAGGCTAAAATGATCAGGAAACACAGACTTCTAAAGAAATACACCGAACATGGCAGACTCAAGAGTAATTAAGACAAAACTACCATAAATGAAATAATAGGTAAAGGAGTTGATGCTGGATCTCTGCAGAGGGCCTCTGTTGCAGGACTCCTAAGGGCCGCTGCATCTGCTCTGGATTGCCTCCCGCAAATCACTCTGTAGATAAGGGGGTAGTCTAAATGTGGCAGTTTATCTGACCATGTATGCTGTACTAGCTGGTATAAATATTCTCCCATGCTATCACAATCATCGTGGGACTAGCTAGATCTTACCAGCATATTAGCCTGGCCACGTAAGGACACCTAAGTAATTAGACCAGAGAGAAATGCTGTTTGCTTCCAAACAAACAAGCATGGCTCCCTGATAAAATATAAAACTACAATGAAGTAGAGGAGACTTGTGAAGGCTTGGAGAAATATTTAACTGGCATTGGTGTTGATCTTTGGTACAGTGACATGCCATCTCAGAAACCCCCTTCTCTACATTTCAAAGGCATTCCCGGCTCAAAACATTAGCACAGTAAAGGCCCTAGGTGAGATGCAGGGAGGGATTACCTGAGGGCATTGGACCCTCCCTGCTTTCCATAACAGTGGGAGGAAGGTCTGAGTTGCGGGGGTATAAACTAGCCGGTTCCCACTCTCCCGGTCTTCTTCCCGGTGGGATCTCGCCTTGTGAGCGTTTATTCCCCTTGGAAGTTTTACACGTGATGGTCGCCATCTTGGCCTACACGTGGCTGGGGTTCTAGCCTGGAATCCTAAGCATCGGGTTTTTCCTTTTGCTGATTTGTATGCCTGAACCTGTGATAAGTAAAGCCTTTTAAAACTGTATCGGATTCCTGAGTGTTCATCCATTCCTCGCCGGCCGGAGGTAGAAGGGAACTTCGCTTCCCGGCACTGTCGGGGACCCGGCGGAGCGCCCCGACAGGCCTCAGTACATAAAGCTGTCACAGTAGTAACTACTATGGTCACAGTAGTTACGTGCTATCGTACTGGCACCTCCAAATACAAGGAACAGACATAAGTGATTTTCCACAAAGGAAAATTTGGTTTGGAGACATGGCAGATGAGTTCCCGAGAAGGCTAAGAACTTTGCTTCTCGGATCTAAGTGATTAAAGGATGAAAAATTTTGATCAAGCTGAGAAAATATCCAGCATTTCTTTTCATGAATGATTGTTAGTCAAGGGACTAGATGTGATGAAATGTAAAGGGAAGTAAATTAAGGATTGAAATCTTTGATATGCTTTATTTCTTCGGTTATTTTACAGCGAAAACATTTCAAGTCCCCAAAATGGGACATCATCAAATGTATTTGTCATTCTGGCTGCAAAAGAGAAGGTGGTTGTGGTTCTTTACATGGTTTTGGTTCTTACCAGGTGAAATTATGGAACTAACACACCCAGTTGTGTACGAGGAAGAAAGGCTGGGTCCCAGGATGGCTGTCTGCTGCCCAACCACTCATCTCAGCAAAAAGAGGCCACTCGATCCCGAGAGGACCCCTCATCATCTTATAAATTTATCCTGATCATCTTGACAAAGCTGGTTTCCCTGAATCACTTATCTCACTATATTAAGCCAACCCTGTGTATCATACACTAACAGTTGGATAGACAGAGACTGGAAACACTTAACAACAGAGCACGGACCTGCCTTTCATTCCAGTGTCCCATTAGGTGTGTCTCAAAAGTTCCTACCCATAGGACATCAATAAACCAAGATGAAACTCACAATCTCTGCCCTATTTGGCCCACTCTATCCCTTAGTGAACTAAGAGTCATAGCGTCTAGTCATCAAACAAAGCAAAAAACTTTACACCATTCTTCTTTCTTCCATACTCCCAACTCAGAAATGTTCCGAGATCATTTTTTAAGTCCATACTCTTATTTCCTTTACATCATCTTCTAACAGAATTAGACTAAAGCATCACTAAAGACCAGTTCCTTTTTCCATAAGAGTCTTCTCACACGGTATATGTTCCCAGAAGGCCCCATCTCAAAGTTAGTAAACTGTATTTGTTACAAAAGCGAAACCTGTAGGAATAGTGGATCCAATAACAGAATGCGGAAAGGATATACTGGCTTGGAAAATTATCAAAAGAGGCACTCACGGAAGACATAGAATAGAGCAGGGAGGAAACCATGCAATTAAAAGTGGTGCAAAGGGACCATGTATGTGCAGTCCGTGGAAGGGGTTGGCTTCAGGCTTGGAATAAGTTCCCATCACTAAGGGTGTCCTTAGCCTGTGTCTACTGCTTATAGGACATCTGGCTGCCATCACTTTGCCTCCTGTTTCATGTCCTAGAAAACCTGTCCTCGAAGCTGTCACTGTCACTGTATCACTGTCTTCCTGTAGATCATCGATTTGCTCGAGCGGGCACCAGTAACATCTCAATATGTCCTGTCACATGCGAGATAGCCCAAGGGCATCTGTCCACTCCAGGAACATAAACAGTCTCAAACCTTTCCATCAAATCATGGGAATGAGGTCTATAATTGTTACTGGTATTTGGCATGTCAAAAGCGACACGGGTAGCTTGCCAGGCTCTGCCTTGTGGATACATATATATGTAAACATATTTTCCAAAGTTTCCTAGAAAGTCATACTTTGGTATTACTGTCACAATTAGAATATTTTCCCAAGGAGCTGGAGTGATTGTACAGTGGGAAAGGCACTTATTTGCTCTGGTGTGATTGGTCCTAGTTCAATCCTAGCACCCTACGTGGCCTTCCTAGCCCACCCGGGTGATCAAGGAGCACAGAGCCAGGAGTAAGTTCTAGCACTGCTTGGAGTGGTCCCAAAACAAAACAAAGAGGGCAGGAGTGATAGCACAGTGGGTAGGGCATTTGCCTTGTACTGCGGCCGACTTGGGTTCAATCCCCGTCTTCCCACATGGTCCCCGTGCCACTGCCAGGAGTAATTCCTGACTGTAGAGCCAGAAGTAACCCCTGAGCATCACCGGGTGTGACCCAAAAAGGAAACATACACAAATTAACAAAATATTTTTTTTCAAGGGAACAGGGAAATAGCTCAAAGGGCTGGAGTGCATGCTTTGCATGTGGGAGCCTTCCTGGGTTTGATCCCCAATACCACTTGGTTTTCTTAGCACTGCTAGGTATTAATACAATACTCCCGTCCTGTCACCCCTACTCCTCTCCCCCCCACCCCCCACCCCCCCACCACCAGAAATAAAATATTTTCTCAAGAAAGTTCTTACTTCAATTTTTTTCCTTTGGTTTTTGGGCCAAACCTGGTGGCAGTGTGCAGGGCTTACTTCTGGCTCTGAGCTAGGGGATCACTCCTGAAGAAGCTCAGGGGACCATATGTGGTGCTGGGGATGGAACCTAGTCAACTGCATGCAAGACAAGCACTTCATGCTGAACTATCGCTCTGCCCCTCCCTATGCCCATTTCATTTGTCAATATTTTTTTTTTTTTTTTTTGCTTTCCGGGATCCTGAAGATTTCTTTTTCTTTTTTCTTTTTCTTTTTCTTTTCTTTTTCTTTTTTTTTTTTTTTTTTTTTTTTTTTTTTGCTTTTTTTTGGGTCACACCCGGCAATGCTCAGGGGTTTCTCCTGAAGCTGTCAGAGGCAAGATTTCCACACCCCTAGGATTACTGTAGGGCAGGTGAGAGTTTCTCTAGAGCGGAAGGGTTTGGGAATCAGACTAAGCAATATTTGAAGAAATTTGTGCACTTAACGAAAACTCTAAGGCAGGTATAGTGCCCTTGATAAAATATTGATAGTTTAGATGACAATGACTAAATATGAGCTCAGATAGGACAAAATATTATACCATGACCTCACTTTCTATACGTTAAAGATGCTTTCTGACTATATATCACTGAATGGACACAGTTATGTGTCGGGGTATGCTGGGTTCCCCAACAAAATCTAGGAGCATGGTATAGGGAATCCCCTTCTGCTCCAGGGTTCTGCAGCCAGAGAAAAGGTAAGAATCCAGCAAAGTTTCAAAAGGCTTTACTTACACTTGTACTGGTATACAATCCAACAATAGGAAAACCCCAGACTATGGATCCTGGCTGGGCCCCTGCCACAAGTATGTTTAGAATCCAAGGCCAAGATGGCCGCTACCACGTGCTAAGGCCCAACAGGGAAAAGAATGGAAAGAAGAGCAGAGGGAGAAGGAAAAAAAAAGCAAAAGGCCAATTGGAAAGGGGGTACAGCTTTATAAATTTTAAGTTCAGAAGGCCCACACCAATGGAAAGCAGTTAGGGTCAATACCCCTCAGGTAACTTGTCCCAGGACCTCACCTAGCCCCATTGAAATGTTAATATTGCCCAATCAAGCCTGCAGGTCCTTGGTAGATGGGGAGGAGCATCTGAAATGAACTGTGTCTCAGAATACGAAGGCATGCATCTATACCAATGAATATTCTACAGCCAGGTATATATTTCTGCAAGCTTTCACAATATTCTCATCTTTTCTTCGTAGTTGTTTTGTATATTAGCCTTTAGACTTATTAGAGAGCCATGCTCGCTTGCTTGGAGGCAAATAACATTTCTCTCTGATCTAATTATTATTATTATTATTATTATTATTATTATTATTATTATTATTTGCTTTTTTGGGTCATACCCAGCAATGCTCAGGGGTTTCTCCTGGCTCTGCACTCAGGATTTACTCCTGGTGGTGCTCGGGGGACCATATGGGATGCGGGGATCGAACCCGGCCAGCACAGGCCGGCCCCGCATGCAAGGCAAACGCCCTACCCGCTGGACTATCGCTCCGGCCCTGATCTAATTATTTAAGAGATCCAACAAGCCAGGTAAATATACTGGAAAGATCTATCTAGTGCCACAATGATTGTGGTAGCATGAGAGAAAATATTTATACCAGCTAATATAGAATACATGGTAAAATATACTGCCACATAAAATCACAAATTCAAACTATTTTCTTGCCACTATAACTACAAAGTGGCCTGCGGGAGGTAACTTCAGGCAAGGTGCAGGGGCTCTAGGCAACAATGTATTGCAAATGTACAGTTTATAATATTTACAGTATGTGAATATTTAAGCCTTTGAAATTCATGAACCTCCTAAGTCTTCCTAATGTACTAGCTTCTTAATATACCAGAGACTACCAATTCAAGAGGAGATATTATACTCAACAAATGTCCATTCTGTACCTTTGCTTCTTCCTGTCAGGCTAGCTTGCCACCTGGAATAAAAATGTTGATAGTTGTATCAATGCAAGAACATAGGAAACTAACAAATTCCACCTCTTAAGGGACTAAAATTAGGGAATGCGAATTCCATTGATAAGCTTTCAAAATCCTACAGATATACAGATATCTTGGGTCACCCACAAATTTATTGTTGTGTGTGCTGTGTAATCATACAAATTCAGAAATAATCCAATGGATCACTTGATCACTTAACACCCTGTTATTCATCGATTTGCTTGAGCAAGCACCAGTAATGTTTCCATTTGACCATATCACGTGCCAGTGTAACCCAATGGCATCTGGTTGCTTCATGAATATGAAGAGCCTCAAAGAGTTCCTTCAGGGTTTTGACGAAGAAGTCTGACCATCTTGTAGGTGGAAGACCACGTGATCATTTGACCTCCCGTGGGATTCGGTCAGTAATGGCTCTAGTCCCGAGGTCCTCTCCACATCGCATTAGATGTCCAGCCCAACTGATTTTCAACGCCTTGGCAAACGAGACAGCATCCCTGACTCTGGAACAGCGATGGAGGTTGGAACTCCAGATTCCTTCTCTCACTTGAGTGAGGCATGATATTCTAAGCATAGCTCTTTCAATTCCTCTTTGGGAGACCTGAATAGCATTCTCTTCCTACTGTGGTAGGGCCCAGGTCTCTGAGGCATAGGTTAATGCAGGGAGAAGGTGGAGTCGAAAAGATGTGCCGGAGTCAGAGGTTCTTTGTCCTTTTTGGCTCTTTCTTCAATTCTCTTGAAGGTGTTCCATGCCACTCTCTTCTACCTGTGCAGCTCAGGTTTTTAGATCGTTCATCATGTTGAGTTCTCGACCTAAATACACATAACTGCTACATTCAGAGATGTTTGTTCTGTTGAGAGTGAATGGGGCATCTGGAACTAGTTCTTTTTCATGAACATTGTTTTGTTGAGATTAAGCTGTAGACTTATCTTTCCACATTCTTGGTCAAAATCAGCCAGCATTTGTGCTGCTTGGCTAATGTTTGGTGTTATTAGAACGATGTCATCAGTGAAGCGGAAGTGGTGTAGTTGCCGACCATCTATTTTCACGCCCATTCCTTCCCATTCTAATTGTCGCATGATGTTCTCGAGGGTGGTGCTGAATAGTTTTGGTGAAATGGTATCACCTTGCCGAACCCCTCTTTTGACATCAATGATCACTTCCTTGTAGAATGGTGATATCCTGGTGGTGAATCAGTAATACAGCTCACGAAGGATCTTGATGTATTAAGTTTGAATCCCTGTTTGGCTATGGCTTCGATGACCACTTTGGTCTCAACAGAATCAAAGACTTTCTTTAAATCAATAAATGTGAGACAGAGCGGCATCTTGAACTCCCTACAAACCTAAATGAGCTTGGTTACCATGTGGATATGGGCAATTGTGCTGAATCCTTTTCCGAAGCCAGCTTGCTCACATGGTTGTCCTTCATCTAATATTCTGCCAATCCTGTCCAGGATGACTCTAGTAAACAGCTTCTAGATGATGGACGACAGGCAGATGGGATAATAGATGCCAATTTCGTGGATGTCTCCCTTCTTGCTGGTTTTCCATTGGGAGGGCACCTTTCAGTCAGACAGGCAGCGTGTGAAGAGCCAAACCAGTGTATTGATGAGTACTGATGGTAGATTCTTCAGGTGTTTGGATTTCACTTTGTCTGGGCCAGGTGGGGTTCACTTCCTTTTTTTTTTTTTTTTTTTCCTTACCAATGAAATGGCATGTCGGATTTCAGAAGGGAGAACGTTGGGAACGACATACCCATCCTGCAGAATTTGGTATGTGGGCAGGTGGACGTGGCTATCAAAGAGATCAGAGTAGAAGTCATAGATAATCTTTTCCATTGCCTTTCTGGAAGATGTGATAGATCCATCAGGAAGTCAGAGGGCAGTCATCTTGGTCTTATAGTTAGCGAAGGACAGGCAGGCATTGCGAATGCTTTTCCCGGCTTCTGCTGCATTGGCCAGTATTTCTGCTCTTCTCTCTTTGAGGTCTTCCTTTATAGCTTCTCTGAACTGCTTTGTGAGCTTGGACATTAGCATTTGGTTGCCTGAGGCTCACGCCTTGCCACATTGGTGAATGAGTTCAAAAGTTTTTGAAGACAGGCATCCTTTTGTGTCTTTCTCTCTCTTCCAAAAGAGATCTCTCTCTTCCAAAAAAGTAATTGGAAGGAAGTGCAAATGTGGAAAAATCTTAAAACTTGGTAGATGAAAGAATATGAAGCATGATGTGATTCATAATAATTATCATTTTGTAATTGTTTAAATGTAATTTTTTTAAATGTTTAATTGTTTGAATGAAAAATAACATGAAAACAAATAAAAATATAAATTCTGACATAAGGAGCATGAAGGAAACTCAGAGAAGGTTTTTGTCTCACTTCCCTATGAGCATGAACCACTGTGAAGAGTTATCACTTCTGTAGGAGACACAGAGATAAACAGCCTCATCCTCAGGCATCAGCCCAGAGATGCTCAGGGTCGCTGTGTTGCCAGACTTGGAGCCAGAGAAGCGGTCAGGGATCCCTGATGGCCGAGCATTGACATGGTTTATCAGTGTTTTGGGGGCTGTGTCCTCCTTCTGCTGATGCCAAGAGACAAAGTCATATCCCCCAATGTCATTGCTGGTTCCAGTACAGGTGATGGTGACTCTCTGTCCCGGACTCCCAGACACTGAAGGAGGCTGAGTCAGAAAAGACTGGGCCCAGGTCCCTGAGGACAGAAAGAAAAACACTCTGGTGAGCTCATGCTGAGCCCAGGTGAGCCTGAGGAGGGGATACAAAGGCTGAGCCCAGATGTGCCCAGGGCCCCTTCCCTGAGCTCACCTGGGCCCTGACTGAGGAGACTGAGGAGCAGAAGAGCCCAGGCCATGATGGAGATGCCCAGAGTGCTGGCCCCGACCCCAACCCTGGGCCTGGCTCTCTCACAGTCTTTATCCCTCAGTAGAACCAGGGAAGGGCGGGGCCTGCATGCAAAGCTGCTTCCTGCCCTGCCTCTGCTCACCCTTTATTGGTCGGGCCCTTGAATCCTGATAGCTCAGGCTTTCTTGAGGGCAGAATTATCAAGGAAATAAAGTCTTCTTACTTTGTTATTCTCAGATGAAAGTTTTCTTTTTTGCTTTATTTTGAATGGTTTGAGGCTTTTCTTGTCCCTGGTGCAAGCAGATGCCCTTGGGTTACACTTGCTCGTGACAGGATGTATGGAGATGTTACTGGTGCCGGCTCAAGCAAATCAATGAACAATGGGAAGAAAGTGCTAAGTGATAGAAGCTTTGTTTTGTTTTGATTTTTGAAATCCAACTGGCAATGCTCAGGGCTTACTCCTGGCTCTGCTCTCTGGAATTGCTCAGGGAGGTGCTTGGGGGGCATATGAGATGCTGGGGATCAACCCCAGTCGTCCACGTGCAAACCAGCTCTTCCTGCTGTACTATCACTCGAGCCCAGATTTAAAATGTTAAACACCTGACTGACAGATAATAATAAATGTGCAGTAATCCCTCAGAGTAATGACCTTTGGTGTCTTCTGGGTCTCTACCAGAAAGTGATGATGTTTCTGGGAACACATAAGCCTGGGGCACCTATTAGAGATATGCTTTTTAAAAATCCATACTATAGGTTGTTTTCTAACACTAGGAAGGTTTAGTTACCATCTCTGCAAACACATGCTCTTCTGATCAATTGCTGTGGGATCTCCAAGATACACACTTTTAACTACCCCATGCACAATTGTTCATGCTGAAGCATCTGCAGTATGGAATTCTTCAGGAATTTGGTCACTGGGCATCTCACCTCCCCACCCAGGATGCACCAGAGTGAGGGCAAGGAACGAAAACACAAGGGGTGATACTCATATTCTTGGACCCCAATACTGTCTTTGCATTCTCTAACTTGTCAATTTCTTCTTTCCAACTCTCATTCAGCAGAGTTAAGACTATACAGTAGGCCCAAGCGACAGCGTAGAGGGTACAGCATTTGCCTTGCACGGAGGGGACCTGGGTTCGACCACAACATCCTGTATGTTCCCACGAGCACCATCAGGATTAATTCATGAGTGCAAAACCCGCAGTGACCCCTGAGCATGGCTGAGGATGCAATCCAAAAAGCAGAAGGAAAAAAGGAAGTATAAATTTGAAAAAAATGTTTTTAAAATGCCCTCTTTAATGTCAGGTCAAATAAATATTCAGGATCAGATTCTACTTCAGCTCTATTGAACTCAATGGACATCTCTCCTCCTAGATGCAGTTGAAAGCCCTGCGAACATGCACAGGACAGCTATTTGAGTAACGAAAAGGTGCATCACAAAGACTCAAGAGCGAAAACTCTTATATTTCAAGGAGCATCCCACTAGCAGTGAGCTTCCTGCTTTTCATTTTGTGTCTTTGATCTCAAGAATAGCCAACAAACTATTACACCCACCCATCTTTCTTCCTAGGAAGGGCTAAGGATGGGCAACCATTGGTACTTAATACAATTCAGGGCACACCACAGCAATGAGTTCTCCAGACCCAGTTCTTCACTTCCCCCTGGTGCACAAATTGAATTCCCAAAACTCATAGGGAAAGCACTTTGGTTTTGTTTTTTTTTAATTTTTTTATTATACCACCGTGAAACATACAATTACAAAGGTGTTCATAATTGGTTCTTGGTAATACAGTATTCCAGCACCCATCCCTCCACCAGTGCCCCATTTCCACCACCAATGTACCCCTCCCCTCCCGCCCCCAGGCCGCCTTAATAGCAGGTACCCCAGTTTCCTCTCTTTCTCTCTCTATCTCTCTCTCCATCTCTGCATCTCTCTCCCTCTTATTTTACACATTGTGGCTAGCCCTGCAGATATTTAGAGTTTATCACTTAAGTCTCTTTGTGTATATTCAGTGGTGAGTTTTAATCTGCCATTACCATTTCCCATATTTAGTAAAACACTGGTATCTATTTATATCCTATTAATGAATGCAGTCATTCTATATCTGTCCTTTTCCTTCTGACTAATTTCACTCAGCATGATAGACTCCATGTCCATCCATTTGCAGGTAAATTTCATAATTTTATCTTTTCTGACAGCCGCATAGTATTCCATAGTGTAGATGACTGGAAACTCTCTCCTCCAGTTCCTCTCCTTCTCCTCCATGCTTTTAACCATCTCATTTCTTTTTAGTACCCTCCCAACCCCTTTCTCTTCTCCTCAAATTTCAAAAAAAAAAAAACTTAAAGAAAATAGACAGACTCATCCAAGGATTTCTATAAAGTGTCCACTCTAAATAGAGCATACAGAAATATTTTTTGAAATTGATATGAAGCACATCATAAAATAGGAATCAAAAGGAGCGATAGTTATAAAATACAAAAAGATGTAAAAATAATACACAAACTAATATTCCAAGTAGGAAATTCACAAACATAGAAGTAATATAGATAAATGAAATGTCTCTCTTAGTTTAGATGATGAAGACTGCAAATATGAGCCCAGGCAGGACAAAATACATTGCCATGGCCTCACTGTTACAACTTAAAGGTGATTTTTTTACTATTTATCACCCAGTGTGCACAGTTAAGTAAATATTTCAGCCTTTACAATTAATGAACCTCCTAGGTTTTCTCAATGTACCTGCTAAACAGTGACTGGCTTGTGTCATAAGGGGATAGTATACTCAATAAATGGCCATTCGGTCCTTTGCTCACTCTGTCAGCCTAGCTTGACACTTGGGCGGACACAATTGATCTACTTTCTTTTTGCAGACTGTGATGAATAGAAGTTGAAGGAACTGATTGATTTACTTATAGGAAATCTCCACACATATGAACTGACTGCTCTTTGCCAGTACAACATGAAAATGAAATGTCAATGAAAGTGTATTTTGCATTTTTCAAATTGTCATGGCTGCAAATGTGAAGTTGAATAGTCTTGTTCAAAATTTCAAAGAGTCGGGTTGTTTCTGAACTGTGAATGAAAACAGCAGACATTCATGTCTAATGACATTCATTGATGAATTTTTTCAGATGATAAAGGAATTAGTAAAATGAATCATAGCCAAAAAAGACATTATTATTTATTCATGATAAGGAGGTTAGCAAAGCTTTCAAGCCAAGTGAACCAAGAAAATATTATGATCACTAAGAAACATTAAACAAATACCATATAATTTTTTGCCATCATTCATATCAAATGAAAAGAATAGGCAAATACATGGATATGGATTGTAAACATTTTTATGGTGAGATGCTGAAGAGGAAGGATATTGGGAGATGGGACTAGAACATGGTAATTAATGATGATATATAAGGTATATAATGATGATATATAAGGTATACAATGATGGTATCGAAGAAGTTTCTTTAGGAAGATAAATATGCTATGGAATAATAGTAATGTTAACTATAGTTCCTATGTGGGACTATAGGGAAATAGTAAATTACATGTCTTAAAAGGACTGACATTATGGAATGTGAATGATCAATTTAAAAATCCTTCAAGATCTATGCATAGATATACAGATCATCTCAGTTGATATTTATCATTTTGCATGCCTACAGACACCTATAAATTCAGAGTATTGAAATAATTGAATGGAAGATGAAATAGAAATGTTTTTAAATTGATAACTAGGAAAGGATAATGGGGGTTATTATAAGTTTTAAAATTATTATTTTGCAGTTATTTAAGTCTAAAATAATGATGAAAACAATGTCTAAGTTCAGAATGGAAGGAGGGAACACTGAGCAGGTTTTCATTTCACTTCCCTTATTTGATCATCTGTTGTCTCTAACAACGCTTACATGTTTCTCTTTTTTTTCATATAAAAATTTACCCATTTTTCTTTTTTAATAGTTTTTTTTTAATTGAATCACAATAAGATACACATTTGCATAGTTGTTTGTAACTTGGTTTCATTCATATAATATTCCAACACTCGTCCCTTCACCATGTTCTTTTATATATGAGAGATTATTTATATGAGAGATAAAAGAGATTATATCTCTTATATCTGAGAGATTATATGCGAGATTACTTATATTTTTTATTGTGTAGGTGGTGACACAACACACATAACAGATGAATAAAGCTAAACTCCTGAACAGGAAATGGAAATTTCTAACACTAGCATATCCCAAATGACCTGGCATTTCTAGGACACTGCATGCAAAAAGACACAGCAGACACAAAATTCTTTTATTATCTCACAAGGAATGGTCAATAAATAAGAAGAGATCCTGAGGTGTGCAATAAATATAAACAAATTTAGAAAGCAATTTTAGATAGGAAGCAAATAATGAGATTTGTTTTCCCTAAAAACATTTTAGGAAATTTGCTTTTTCTAAAAAAGGAGGGGCCGGAGCAATAGCCCAGCGGGTAGGGGCGTTTGCCTTGCACGCGGTCGGCCCATGCCGGCCCAGGTTCGATTCCTGGCATCCCATATGGTCCCCTGAGCACCGCCAGGAGTAATTCCTGAGTGCAGAGCCAGGAGAAACCCCTGAGCATTGCTGGGTGTGACCCAAAAGCAGAAAAAAAAAAAGGAAATACATTATGGAAACAAATTTAGAAATTACTAAACAAATTAGTAATTAGAAACAAAGGGACTGTGGACAAAAATGACAGTTGAGGAAAACCGGTCCCATTTTTTGATTCCTTCATTTATTGTTGGATAGGATATACATGGGGATACTCGAGAGCTGAAATCAGGTGCCAACGTGGAAAGCATATGCTCCAGCCCTTTGAGCTGTATCACTGGCCCTTTCATGACTAGTGTATTGGATGAAACGGAGTCGGTCAACCAGAGGGTTCACCAAGACTTGGAGTATTCAGAATTACTGGACTTCTGAGATCTTTGTGCATTTTCAAAGACTAAGAAATATGCACCTACTAATCCCAACCCCTCAATACTGTCTGTTGAATGAATCAAGGGAAGGTGTCAGGTGGAAAAACTAATCCACTTACATTTTCTATTGTAATTAATGAAAATGGGCAAGGAGAACAGACAAAAATATGATGCAGGACACACTGATCTAAGCCTCTAGGGAAAAATCATAATTATCTGACTTAGAGGCTGACTGGGGAGCCACAGAGCACCACCAAACTGTACCGAAGTGAGGGCAGTGGTCCTGGTCACCGGCAGACAGCCCTCCCCCAGTGTCCTTAGTTTACAGGCAGCACTTTCTTGGACTCCCCCTCTCTCTGATGGCTGCATAGGTTCAGGTGTGAGCTCGGGATTACTACCCCAAGGCTGATTTTAACCTTTGAATGCACAGAGTTACTAATAGAAGATTGGGAGGGGTGGGATCTTTTGCCCTTGACTTCCATTTCCCCCAAAACATCTTTGTTCACGAAGCCCTAGAGGGAAGCTAGGTCAACTGAGGGACATTTGCGTGGCGGCTCACTGTAGCAACACAGGCCTCAGGCCTCCTGAGCAGTAAGGCCAAGCCAGTGGCCTCAGTGAGTGGACAGTCATCTGGATGCTGTATCACCCCCACAGGATATCGAACACAACGTGGGGGGACCAGCACAGCACAGCCACTCAACCTTAGCCAGAACCAGCAGTCATCTACAGCTCCCACCTCACAGGAGAGAAGCAGCGACCCTGCCCCTCCCCCGCAGGCAGCAGGCGTTTGTGCCCCCCCTGCTCTCCCAAGCCCCCTATGCCTTCCAGCACAGCAGGCCCCCTGCACTCCACAGGCCACCCCCACCTGGCCCCAGCCTCCCGCTCACCTGCCGAGTCAACCTCACCTGAATATGTATGCTGCTCCCCACCTCCACGGGTGAGCTGGGCTCCACCAGCTCCATTGCTCATCTCTTCTCCCCCCAGGGTTCCTCAAGGCATGCTGCAGTCTATACCACACACCCCAGCACTCTGGTGCACCAGGTCCCTGTCAGTGTTGGGCCCAGCCTCCTCACTTCTGCCAGCGTGGCCCCTACTCAGTATCAACACCAGTTTGCCACCCAGTTCTACATTGGGTCTTCCTGAGGCTCAACAATTTACACTGGATTCCCACTGAGTCCCACCAAGATCAGCCAGTATTCCTACTTGTAGTTGGCTAGTGTGAGGAAGGAAGGGTCTCGGCCTGGCCTGGGCCCGGAGTTCATCATAAAGGCCTAGACTGAGCTCCTCTCTGACCCTTTCTGGAGACTCCATAGCCAGCAACTCGGTCTGCAGGGGCCCACTGATACAGGCTTCTCTGGGGGCTGACAGCCTGTGTCCATGGTGACTGCATTGTTATTATCTCCAAAGGTCTGTCCTGTTTTTTAATTCTTTATTTTTGCTACCCACATGGCAGAGCCTGGCAAGCCACCCGTGTTGAATTTGATATGCCAAATACCAGTAACAATTTTAGACCTCATTCCCATGACCTGATGGAATGGTTTGAGGCTCTTTATGTTCCCTGGAGCAAGCGGTGCCCTTGGGCTCTACTAGCATGAGACAGGATATATGGAGATGTTACTGGAGCCCACTAGAGCAAATCAGTGATGAACAGGAAGACAGTGATACAGTGATACTGCCCTAAGTAGTTTTCCTCCTTTTATTTGATTTAAGCAAAGATTTTTTCTATCTAAAATAAAGTTTTATCATTACTGATAGTCGTAGTCAGAGTATAGTTTATCTGACAGAATCTCAACAGTATTCAAGTTTCTGATATTGATAGACAAAGGTGATGCCAGCCACTGAAGTACCCATGATACCCGGCCCATCTTTATGTCCCTACAGTTCAGTGTAGCAAACCCACTGCCCTGCCCTCAAACTTTATTTTTTTTCAAATGCACTAAAAGAGAATGTAAACTATTGTATGACGAGACATTGTGGAGGAAGCATATGTACCATGATGGTACATAGGGGTTTTCAGAAGGATAAATATAGTACAGAATAATAATATTAATGGATGTGTCAATGTGAGAATTTAAGCAAGCGATGATTTACAAAGACTGAAATTATGGAACTTGAATTATATCAAAAATCTCTCCAAATCTGTGAGCAGATACACAGGTTATATCAATGAGTGGATAAGTTTATTCTTATCGATTCGCATGAAAACTCAGAAAGAATCAGAAAGAATGGTAAAGAACAGAAAATGTGGAACATTGCTTTAAAATACTAAAGAGGAAAGAATTGTACAGTGTTATTTTATAATGATTTCAGTTTAAATTATATATGAGAATATGTAAACCTCTAAGTTCAGAAGGGTATGAGATGAGAGACTCAGAGCAGGTTTTTGTCTCACTTCCCTATGAGCTTGAATCACAGTGGAGTGTCACCTTTCCTGGGTGAGCCACAGAAATATTCAGCCTCGTCCTCAGGCTTGAGCCCTGAGATGGTCAGGAGCGCTGTGTTGCCAGACTTGGATCCAGAGAAGTGGTCAGGAATCCCTGGTGACCTGTAACTGACATAATAGATCAGCAATGTGGGGGCTGCGCCCACCTTCCGTTGGTACCAGGAGGCATAGTTATATCCCCGATGTCATCGCTGGTTCCAGAACAGGTGATGGTGATCATCTGTCCCGGACTCCCAGACACTAAAGGAGGCTGAGTCAGAGCAGACTGGGCCCAGGTCCCTGAGGAGACAAAGAAAAACACTCTGGTGAGCTCAAGCTGGGCCCAGGGAGCCTGAGGCGGGGAGACAAAGGCTGAGCCCAGATGTGCCCAGGGCCCCTTCCCTGAGCTCACCTGGGCCCTGACTGAGGAGGCTTAGGAACAGAAGAGCCCAGGCCATGATGGAGATGCCCAGAGAGCTGCCCCCCTGACCCCAACCCTGAGCCTGGCTCTCTCCCATCTCTTATCCCTGGCCTGGCCCAGAGAAGGCGGGGCCTCATGCAAAGCTGCTTCCTGCCTGCCTCTGCTCGCCCCTCTCTGACCTGGCCCTGACTCCTGATGTCTCTGGATTTCTTGGTGACAGAGATATCAAGAAAATCTATTTTCCTGGCTTTATTTTTCCCACCTAAAGATTCTTTTTATAGCTGACTTACAGAAAAATAAAATAAAGGTGCTGTTATCCCCTTGTTCATTACCTTTTATGTCTTCTGGGTCCCTGGAGGTGACAATGTCTCCGAGAACACACCAGCCTGGGTCACCACTAGAGGTGCCCACTGTTGGAAGTCCTGCTTCAGGTTGTTTTCTGCAAACACTTTTCTTCATGATTGATTGTCAGTGGGGTCTCCTAGGCACACACTTTTCCCTGCCCGGTCATACTTGTTTGTGCTGAAGCATCTGCAATATGGAACTCCAGGTAGCTTGGTCACCTGACCTCTCACGTCCCCCACAGTAAAGAGAAAAAGTGAGGGAGCCCAGCAATAGAGTAATAAACAAAAGCATATGGGTGATGCTCCCATTGTGTCTCCTCTTATCACCTTTGCGTTGTTAAGCTTGTCAGTTTTTTCTCTCCAAATCTGATTCACTAAGAGTCAAGACAAGCACTTGTATTACTTGACTTGTTTTCCTGTTGTTCATCAACTTGCTCAAGTGGGCACAAGTAACATCTCCATATGTTCACTCACATGCTAGTGTAGCCCAAGGGAATCTGCTTGCTCCAGAAACATAAAGAGCCTCAAACCATTCCATCAGGTCATGGGAATGAGGTCAATAATTGTTACTGGTATTTGGCATATCAAATACGACACAAGTAGCTTGCCAGGCTCTGCCATGCGGGTGGGATACTCTTGTAGTTGCCTCATCTCGTTCATTTATTGATGAACTGCGCGGTTGCAAAGCAGCAATGCGAGCCGTGCTTGTGAACAGTTCTTCTGCTGGGTGGAGGTCTGACGAGCTGGGGCGCCCAGATGTGGGGAAATGGTGGCCCTCATGATTTGGGGGGTTCCTCTGGCTTCTGACAAGTCTCTGCTGGGATGGCGCGCCGGGGCTAGAACCCGCCTTCCCTCCCAGGTGCCTCTTGATCAGCTGGGCACAGGGAGAACCGGTAGCAGCTCTGCCCCATGCATGTGAGTCTCTGGATCAGGCATACCTGAGCTGGGCTTGAAAATGACTGCTGTACGGGTAGGGCGTTTGCCTTGCACGTGGCCGGCCTATGCCGGCCCGGGTTCAACTCCCGGCATCCCATATGGTCCCCGAGCACCGCCAGGAGTAATTCCTGAGTGCAGAGCCAGGAGTAACCCCTGAGCATCGCGGGTGTGACCCAAAAAGAAAAAAAAAATGACTGCTGTAGGTTGGGACTCTGAGGAGCTGGACTTGTGATCAACTATTCTGCTGGGTGGAGGTCTGAGGAGCTGGGGCATCCGGATGTGGAAAATGGTGGCCCTCATGGTGTGGGGGCCTTTGATGGTGTGGGGGCCTTATCACCTTTGCATTGTTGAGCTTGTCAATTTCTTCTCGCCAAATCTGATTCAGCGAGAGTCAAGATAATAGATTTCATATTGTAATAGGAATCATATTGAGATAGTAGTGAGAGAGAGAGAGAGAGAGTGAGAGGGTGAGAGAGAGAAAGGAGAGAGTGAGAAGTGTGCAATCAGTTATGTACTTTTGCATGTATAAAGTGCGATATTTCTTCTTATATCATACTGTCCAATATCGTATTCTATTTTCCCCCAGTGTCCCTGCTGGTTCCAGTACAGGTGATGGTGACGTCTTTCCTGGAGTCCCAAACACTGAGGGAAGCTGAATTAGAGCAGACTGGGACCGGGGATCTGAACTGAGAAGGAAAAACACTCTGCTAGTTCAAGCTGTGCCCAGGTGAGCCTTCTATGCCATTACTGAGGACACAATTATTTTCAGTATTCTTGGGCTTCCAGAATTTATTGATGAACCACGCGACCCTGCGAGCCTGGCTATGATAGGCTGGTCTGCTGGGTGGAATAAATTCTGGATTTAGAGATGATTACAAGAGTATGCTACCTGCACGGCAGAGCCTGGCAAGCTACCCATGTGTCGTATTTGATATGCCAAATACCAGTAACAATTTTAGACCTCATTCCCATGACCTGATGGAATGGTTTGAGGCTCTTTATGTTCCTGGAGCAAGCAGGTGCCCTTGGGCTCTAGTATCATGAGGCAGGACATATGGAGATGTTACTGGTGCCCGCTCGAGCCAATCGATGATGAACGGGAAGACAGTGATACAGTGATTCTTGGGCTTCAGTTGGTTGTGAACATGCGGTGATCACATTCTTATTTATGCGAAACATAAATGAATACCGGGCTGTGATAGTCTGGTCTGCTGGGTGGAGTTGTGACGAGAGGGAAGTCGGATGTGGAAAATGGCAGGCCCTGTGCAGTAGAGGAGGGTGGTCTGGCTTGTTGTGAGGCTCTGTGGGGTGGCAGGTGAGGGCTAGAACCCGCCATGCCCCCTGGGCGCCTCACGAGCAGCTGGGCACAGGGAGAGCAAGGAGCAGCTTTGCCCCCATGTCTGAGAGTCTCTGGTTCAGCACACCTGGGCCAGATTGAAAGAAACTGCTGCAGGGTGGCTGTGGATGATCCGGGCTGTGATAGTCTGGTCTGCTGGGTGGAGTTGCAGCAGTTTCTTTTCAATCCGGCCAGGTATGCTGAACCAGAGACTCTCAGACATGGGGCAGAGCTGCTCCTTGCTCTCCCTGTGCCCAGCTGCTCATGAGGCTCCCAGGAGGCATGGCGGGTTCTAGCCCTCGCCTGCCACCCCACAGAGAGCCCTCACAACAAGCCAGACCACCCTCCTCTACTGCACGGGCCAGCCATTTTCCAACATCCGACTCCTCTCCCACTTCCACCCAGCAGACCGGACTATCACAGCCCGGATCATCGACAGTCACCCTGCAGCAGTTTCTTTTCAATCCGGCCCAGGTATGCTGAACCAGAGACTCTCAGACATGGGGCAGAACTGCTCCTTGCTCTCCCTGTGCCCAGCTGCTCGTGAGGCTCTCAGGAGGCATGGCAGGTTCTAGCCCTCGCCTGCCACCCCACAGAGCCTCACAACAAGTCAGACCACCCTCCCCTACTGCATGGGGCCCGCCATTTTCCACATCCGGACTTCCCTCTAGTCACAACTCCACCCAGCAGACCAGACTATCACAGCCCGGCTTGCGTGGCCGCTAGCGGCCAGCGGTTCATCTATAAATGCTTTATTTAGAGGTGACTACAACAGTATGCCACCAGACGGCAAGCCTCGCAAGCTGCTCGTGGTCGTATTTGATATGCCAAATACCAGTAACATTTATATTAGGTCATTCCCGTGACCTAATATAATGGTTTGAGGCTCTTTATGTTCCTGGAGCAAGCCGATGCCTTTGGCTTGTACTAGCATGAGACGGTACATATGGAGATATTGCTGGTGCCCGCTCTAGCAAATAGATGATTAACGGGAAGATTGTGATTGTGAAATGAATACCATAATATCATGGATACATAAATATCACACATATTTAAATATGTGACACAAACATGAATATGTCTCTACATAGTGATAGTTGAATATAAACACATCTGTCTACTGAAGATCAACATAAAATTGGATTTCCTTTTTATTTCTTTTCAAATGCTTGGAAAAGTAACTTCATTTTCTTATATAAAATTTGTCTTTTTTATCTTTTTTTCCAATAACAATGATTTTTTTTAAAGTAATGCATAAACGTCTAGAGATAGATATAGAATGACTGCATTCATTAATGGAATATAAATATATACCAGTGTTTTACTAAATGTGGGAAATGGTAATGTCAGGCTAGAACTCACCATTGAATACACACAAAGAGAATAACATGATAAACTGTAAATGTCTGCAGGGCTAGCCGAATATGTAAAAAGAAGAGGGAGGGAGATACAGAGACAGAGAGAGAGACAGAGAGAGAAAGAGAGGAAAAGTGGGTACCAGCTATTGAGGCAGCCTGGGGGTTAACAGAAGGGGTGTAGGTACATTGGTGGTGGAAATGGGGCACTGGTGGAGGGATGGGTGCTGGAATACTGTATTACCAAGAACCAATTATGAACACCTTTGTAATTGTATGTCTCACGGTGGTATAATAAAAAATCTAAAAAAAAAGTACAGGAGGCTTAATTAGCAATAAACACCTTAGTAAATTCTTAGACAAGGGCTTAAAATCTGTTGTTAGGGTTCAGAGTCCAAATTCTTAGGAATCACAAAGAAACCAGTCTGTAATGAAAAAGCAAGCCAAGTTTATTTAAGCCAGCTAGCTGGGGTCAAGCTCTCAGGCACGCAGGCCAAAGCAAGACCCCAAGTAAGGGGACGCTTTAAGTTAAAGGGAAGCTTTAAGTTATATAGCCACTATTAGCATCATAGCCAAAAACTTAAATACAAAGAAAGACATAACTCAAGGAGAAACTTAACCCAAGTTGCACAGACAGGTTATTTTGATATGTCTTGGGATGTTCTAAATGTTAGCACACCCCCTTCATGCAGGCGGTTCCCATAGATACTGCAGATAGGCTGCTGTTTTTCTTTTGCCCAGATGTCCTTCCCAAGGCCAAATGGGGGTTGATGCCGAGCCTTTGGTAACTTTTCACAGCAACATGGACGCCCTTTGGCTCATAGGACCTGCCTGCCAATTTGCTTACCTAACACCCTAATCATATATACAAATTTTAACATAAAGATATATTTTTTATACTTACTGATTTTATTTTTGGAGCATAGTTATCTAACCTATTTTAACTCTAGAAATGTATTAACAGTTGTGGCTCTTGTCTACAATATCATAAATAAAATTTTTTAAAGTCTTAAAAAGATTATAGGAAAATCTGTTATCTTTAAAATTCATTAAATTTTCTTTCTTAGAAGTTAAAATCGTTGATTCAAAAAAAAATACCCTTCAAGTTTCGAAAATAAGAACTTCAAGAGAGCTCTTAGCAATTTTTTGTCTCACTTCCCTATGTACAAAAGCCACTGTGGAAAGTGCTACTACTCGTATACGAGCTACAGTAATAATCAGCCTCGTCCTCAGGCATGAGCCCAGAGATGGTCAGAGTCGCTATGTTGCCAGACTTGGAGCCAGAGAAGCGGTCAGGGATCCCTGATGGCCGAGCATTGACATTATAGATCAGTGTTTTGGGGCCTGTGCCCTCTTTCTGCTGGTGCCAGGCGACATGGTTATATCCCCAACGCCATTGCTAGTTCCAGCACAGGTGATGGTAACTCTCTGTCCCGGACTCCCAGACACTGAAGGAGGCTGAATCAGAGCAGACTGGGCCCAGGTCCCTGAGGAGACAAAGAAAAACACTCTGGTGAGCTCAAGCTGGGCCCAGGGGAGCCTGAGGAGGGGAGACAATGGCTGAGCCCAGATGTGCCCAGGGCCCCCTTCCCTGAGCTCACCTGAGCCCTGACTGAGGAGGCTGAGGAGCAGAAGAGCCCAGGCCATGATGGAGATGCCCAGAGAGCTGCCCCCTGACCCCAACCCTGGGCCTGGCTCTCTCCCAGCTCTTATTCCTGGCCTGGCCCAGAGAAGGGCGGGGCCTCATGCAAAGCTGCTTCCTGCCTGCCTCTGCTCACCCCTCTCTGACCTGGCCCTGGACTCTAGACATTTATACATTACTTTAAAAATAATCATTATTATTAGATTTTTTTTGTCAGAGCCTCACCATATAGAGAAGCCATTTTCTATCCCAAGTACGAGGGTCTCAGCAGCTAAAGTCACCGGGCTTCCGTGTAGATGGAGCTGGGGTCCCTCTCCCCCACCTATATCCCTTCTGGGAGGCTCAGTGTACACACCCATGAACTGCTCCCGGGCTGTCAGCTATGATTCAGAGACAATGACACATGGGGCAAAGCTGTTTCCAGCTCTTCCTGTTGGCATCACTACATTGTGGCTGTGTGTCACATCAAATTAGTAGAAACCACGTTCCTGAAATCAGATGGTCAATGCAAGAACAGAAATAGACCAGATTAACCCATAAACCTAAATCCCACCGCAAACCCTAAACCCTATTGGACCCTTTCATGAACCCTACTGTCCTCTTCCAGTACTCAACGGACCTGAAGACCTGTCCTGTTACAAATTACTCTATCCACTGAGGAGGATTAATGGATGGAGTCAAGATGCTTCTAGCCTGAAAACAGGCAGGGTCCCCTGGGATAAATCCAGAGCCACGGCAGAGCCTGGTGTATTCGATATGCCAAAAATAATGGACCTCATTTTCAACGAATGGAGACATTACTGGGACCCGCTTGAACAAATGGCAAACAACAGGAACACAAGTGATACAAGTGATTATTAGATTTTATTTCTCCTTACTTTTTAACTTATGTTGCCACTCAGGAGCATGGAGGCACTCCCAGTGACACTCTGTCAACAGGGCTGGCAGCTCAATGCTGGACTCAATGGTGCCATGGACCAAATGTGCCGTGTGGTACTGAACTAGGGCCACTCCTGGTGGTGGTCTGCGGCCCCAAGGTCACACCCAGAGTGCTCAGGAGACTACCTGGTGCCAGGTATTAAACCAGCAATGACCTCCCGCAGATTAGCTGTGTCACCTCTGGAGTTCTCAACAGCATAACCGTCAAACAAATCAATTCTCCTTGACATAAGTTTTTCTCATACTAACGTTTTGTTGCCTGATTTGAAGAAGATAATAAATGTGCTGAAGCTCCATATGTCCACGACCTTCCCAGTCCTCTGAGTCTTGGCTTGGAATGGGACTCTCCTCAGTGATCACTTAGTGCTGTGCCCTCCAGGAAATGTCCTCGGTGGGGACCCAGGTTTCAGGTTCTCTGTAACACTGCAAAGGTAAGTTACCCTTTTGTGCAGACACCTGCTCTTTGTTGTTGTTGGAGAGTGACTCCATGCCACACTAGTTTGTGCTGAAGCATCAGTTGCAGTGAGTCTCAGAGCAGCTTGTCACCCCTGGTTCCTCCCCCACACAGCCCAGTCAGTCCTTTCAACACACAAAGGGCACCTGACAGGAGCAACAGGTTTTTGTGTTGCTTCTCTATGTCTCTCCTTTACATTATTCAAATTGAAACTTTCTTTTATCCTACTTTGATATGTAGCCAGAGTCAAGACTCTGGATTATATATTCCATGGTAAGCATTACATGGAGACAGTAATCAGGGAGACAGATTTTTCTGCAATTCTATAGGCGTAGAATGGTATTTATGAATAGTTATATTATCCAACTACCTCATTCCAATTTGTCTTTTTATTTGTGTCTAGGCCACAGGTAATTCTTTTCAACCTTCTTTGGTGATTTATTTCTGGGTCACAACTATATAACATCCATAGATATATGGTTAATTTCTATATGTATATACTATATGCTTTAAGGTCTCACTCTAGATACTAAAGCTGCAAAAGCAACATAATACTCCCTATTTCACCGAAATTCTAGAAATGCTGCTCAATTCTCATCTTTGCCAGAAGTTAGGACTAAAACTAAAGGAGGGGGCTCCTTCATCATCAGCAGACCATGAACTCTAATTCTTAGTTCCTCAGTCCTATCAGGGTGCCAAAAATGCCTGTCAGCATGGAAGTCTCTTGGGCACTGAATACTGCTCATTTATAGACACCTTGCCTGTGCCACCCATTAGTGAGAAATACCCTACAGAGAAAAGTGTCACAGAAATGTATGTCTCCAGAACCCACCAAGCAGTTGAGGTGTGGGAGGGGGATGTGGGGGCATTGGTGATGAGAGATGGGTTCGGGTGGTGGGATGGGTGTTGGAACACTGTGGAACCAAGGCTCGACGCAGGCATCTTGCAATTGTATGTCTAAAAGTGGTGTAATAAAATTTGAAAAAAAAAACCTGCCGGTCAAAATGGCAAGCAGGAGCTAGGGCAGAAAGCTGGTGTGTGTGTATGTAGGGGTGGGAAACCTGGAATACTAGTGGAGAGAAGTTGACACTGGTGGCAGGACTGGTGATGGAACATCGTATGTCAAAAACTCTTTGTAACTTCGGTGCTGTAATGAAAATAAAACTGGGGAGGGTGCCAG
>JAJIBD010008234.1:0-57500 GCA_021461705.1 Cryptotis parvus
AGATCTGTCAACTGGAGACCCAGGAAGAAATGAGGCTCCCATCTTGAATCTAAGGCACTTTGGAAGCACCTGCCTCTGTCTTAAAGATCTCAGTCTGCTCAGAAGCCTTCAACTGTTTGAAAGAGGCTAACCCCTAGGTTGATGGGAATGATCTTGTTTATTCTGACTCCACCGATTTAAATATTAATCACTTCTGAAAGATGCCTTCATTGAAACATCTTGACCAAATATCTGGCTACCAGATATTTGGCTACAATCATGGCTACAATCTTAAGCCATGTTGACCTAAGATTAGCCGTCTTGGGACCAGAGAGATAGTACAGCGGCAGGGTGTTTGCCTTTCATGTATGCAGAAGGCGGGGTTTAAGTTCCCACCACCACCAGGGTCCCTCGGCACCACCGAGGAATTTTCTCTGGCACAGAGCTAGGAGTAAGCAAATAAGCACTGAACACTGTCAATTTGGCCCAAAAACAAAACAAAAACCAAAAAAGACAAAAAGATTAGCCATCTCAGTCTATAACCAAGAAATTGAAGAATGTCTTGTTTCTTTTTTTTTTTTTTTTTTTTTTGGGGTCACACCCGGAAGATGCTCAGGGGGTTTCTCCTGGCTCTGCACTCAGGAATTACTCCTGGCGGTGCTTGGGGGACCATATGGGATGCGGGGATCGAACCTGGGTCTGCTCAGGCCGGCTGCGTGCAAGGCAAACACCCTACCCACTGGGCTATCGCTCCGGCCCAAATGTTTTGTTTCTTTAGAGGATTTTAAGGTAGTCACTCTAAATATCTCGTTTGTTTTCTCTGAAGCATAGCCAAAGTGCAGCATTCAGACAATGGATCTTATATCTGTAAGATGAAAATTAATGATGACGAGATTGTGTCCGACCCCATCTACATCGAGGTACAAGGTAAGCCCAAATGCTAGAGTGTGCAATTGTGTAAGGCTTTTAAATTTTTTTTAAATTTTGGAGTCATATCCAACTGTGCTCAGGGTTTACTCCTTGCTCTGCACCCAGAAGTTAGTCCTGGAGGGGTTCAGGGGGCCATATGTGAGAGAGAGCACACCTTTACTGCTGTACTCTCTCTCTCTGGTCTTCTTGTGCATTCTATTTTTTGGGGTGGTGTTTGGGTCACACCCAGCAATGCTCAGGGGTTGCTCCTGCCTCTGCACTCAGGAATTACTCCTGGCGCTGCTGGGGATCGAACCCTGGTGGGGATCGACCGCATGCAAGGCAAACCCCTACCCGCTGTGCTATCACTCCAGCCTCTTCTTGTATATTCTTTGCAAACTCTTGAACGTGCTCCATGACGTCTTCTGAAGGAGGCAGCCTCACTCCTTCCCCTTTTACCCCAATCCCTCCCCCCAGGAATCTTTCTAAGCTTTGCAGGGGCTCCTCCATGCTAAATAGCTCAAGTCTCAGCTTTGCGTCAGCATCAGTTAGAAGTGAGGAAGAAGTCCAGCATTTGCTGATCTTCTGGGAAAAATACTTTGAGGGCTTTGAAGCGATGTTTAACTTTTCAGAATCCTAGCAAAATGCAGAACTACTTGTGAAGTATACTTCACAAGTACTACCAAAGTACTACTACAGTGAAGTATAAAAAAAAATTGAAACAGAAAAAAAATATGCCAGCTGGAACCCAACCGAGAGTTCCCACTCCCCCAAAGAACCCAATTTGAATGCCCAAGGACATTTAATTAGACCTGTTGTATTTTGGGCACCTGCCCCAAATAAGCACCAACTGGCTTTCTCTGGGATTTTTGAATGTCCCTTTCCTAAATGACCGCGGTTCCGGGATTATCGTGGGGGTTCTTCAGGATGATGCTTGTGTGAGTCAGCGTGCATGAGCTGAAGCCTTCCCAAGTGTCTCCCATCCTGACCATGCAATGCACAGACTGAAATATTCATCCTCAGGCCTGAGCATTTAACACACCGTCAGCTTTTCCTCCAGACTGGTTTGGTGGCTTTGCTTTTAATTTATTCCCTAGTATTTAGACTGGAAGGCTGCCAGCCTTTCCCCAGAGCATCAACAACTCCCTCATTTGGGAACCGCCAGGCCTCCTGTCTGGGGAACCAGTGCTGAATCATCCCCACAACCCGCTATGGGGCAGTGTCCTAGAAAGCCAGTTGCAGCTCCACTGGAAGGGATAATTTTTTTTCTTCCTTACTCAACTTCCAGGAGGTGGAAACTGACCATTTCAGGCCTGAAATCTAGGGCTGTGGAGGTGGCCTTGCGGGCTGAGTATATGCTTTGCATGCAGAAGTTCCAGGTTTGGTCCCTCGATTAGGGACCCCTAAGCACCAAGCCTGGAGGAGTTCCCCCCCCCATCCTCCACCCCATGCCACTGGGGGGTGGCCCATAAGTAGAACAAAATAAAAACAATCTACAGCCAATTTGTAGCACACTTTCCTCTCCCTTCAGGGCTTGCCTGGCAGCGGGTCTCAAACATCCTTTCTTTCCCTCCACTGTTTCCCTCCAGGACTTCCACACTTTATTCGCCAGCCAGAGAGCCTGAATGTCACCAAACACATGGCCTTCAACCTCACATGTCAGGCAGAGGGCCCGCCTGAGCCCGTCAACATTTTCTGGGTTCAGAACAGCAAGCGGGTGAATGAACTGCCTGAAAAATCACCCTCAGTTCTCACAGTTCCAGGTAAGTCACCTCTGTGCGCACAAGTCCTGACTGTTGGCTGAGTCCCGCCAGGTGGAGCTTTGTTCTCAGGTCACACCCAGCAGGGTGGCAGGGAGGGCGCGCAGTGCCCAAGATTAAACCCAGGTCTTACACATGCTCTCCCACTGGCTCCCTGGCATGTGTGTTTTTCTAAATTTGTAACTCATATTTATTACTCCTACAATGCCCTTGAACTTTGTACCTCTAGCCCAGAACTCCTGAATTTCAGCTCAGGCTCTGTATCTTGTGTACCCTTAGCATTGCTGCTTGCTGGGTATTTAGGCATCTTACAGTGTGCTGTAAGATGTGTGCTGAACTGTGTGCTGGAGAGACAGCAGAGCGGGTGAGACAGGTGCCTTGTTTAGGGGTGGGCAGGCGTTGGAGGAGGAAAGTATAGTGGTTAATGTGCTTATCTTGCATGTGACTGACCTGGGTTTGATCCCCATCACCCCATAGGGTTCTCCAAGCACCAAGAGTGATCCCTGAGCACAGAGCCAGGAGTAAGCCCTGAGCACAGCTGAGTGTGGCAGAAATAACAATAACAACAAAGTCACACAAACCAACAACAACAAAAATAAGACATTTGCTTTGCACGTGACTGGACCCCCATTCCATCCTGGACTATGCATATGGTCCTTTGAGCACCGCCAGAAATAATCCCTGAGGACTGCCAGTTGTGGCCCACCCTACTCCCCAGAGAAAGTCTTGCTATTCTCCTTAGATGTACTGCACCCCAGAATTCCTTTTCTCGGTCCGTGCTCTCACATGGCCACTCTTCCTTTTCCCCCCTTCTCCCGTTGGACACTTCAGCAACTCCAGTTGGTTGTGCTTCATCAGTGGGTCTCCCGCCCTGGTTTCTGCTCCACCAGCATGGAGAGCACCACAGCAGGATTGTCCTCACTTGTCCTTACAACCTTGCCCCACCCGAGTCCCTCCTCCTTGGGGCCACATCTCCCCCTGTCTGCTGGAACCTGCAGTGGCTCCCATTACCCCACTCACAGTCCCTCCTACCTTTGCCCTCTCTACTCTCTACCCAGCCCAGCCTCCTCCCTGCCTGGACCCACGGCATGGCTACCCCGCATCTCGGCATGCACGTTGCCTTCCTTCTTGCCTCAGGACCCTTGGCCTTCCTCTGTTGTCTGGAATGTGCTCACTGCTCCTCAATCTCTGGCCTGACTCAACATCACTTCAGCGGGGCCTTCCTGGTCACTCTCAGTTTCTGTAGGTCCCTGTCCTTGTTCCTAGGACACCCGCCTTCACTGCACTCACTCACCACAGCCTTCGTCAACCTGTTTGTTTAGTCTCGTCTGACTTCTTAGAAAGTCTCTGCTCAGAGCAGAGAAAGGACTCTGTTCTCTGACTCACAGGAGCACTCCCGGAGTGTTTCTGACCAGAATAAGTCAGCACGTGAGTTATTCTAAGGAAGAGCCTTTGAATTTCTTTTCCGAGCCCAGCTCCAGGAGCAGTGTTATGGTTTTTACTGCTGTTAACTGAGTGTTCTTTGAATTCCTTTAAAAGTTAATGATCTGTGACTTCTTTGTTCAAAGTCGATGTAAAAAACTAGGTTTCTCCTTTTGAAGTCCTATAAGGCAGCTGCTGCTGCTGTTTCTGCTTTTTCTTCCTCTTCCTCTTCCACTTCCATTTCCTCCTCCTCCTCTTCTTCTTCCTCTTCCTCTTCTTCTTCCTCTTCCTCTTCTTCCTTCTCCTCCTCTTCCTCCTCCTCCTCCTACTTCTCTTCATCCTCTTCCACCTCCTACTTCTCCTCTTCCTCCTCCTCCTCCTTCTTCTTCTCCTCCTTCTCCTCCTCCTCCTCCTCTTCTCCTTCCTCCTTCTCCTTCTCCTCCTCCATGGACTTAAATGCAAATGCAGTCAGTTTTTTGTGGTTGTTATTGTTATTGGGCCACACCTGGCTGTGCTCAGGGATCACTCATGGAGGGACTTTGGGAAACGTGTGGGTTTGACCAGAGATCAAACCCATTTTGACTGCATGCAAGACAGATGCCTTAGCCCTTGTTCTTTTTCTTCACTCTCCCTCATTGCCCCCAGCCCCCATGGTTTTTTTTTATGCCACCATTAGATACACAATTACAAGATGTTCATGTTTTTTTTAAATTTAATTTTATTATTTTCCCCTGAAAATATTATTACACCATTTTAGACATACAATTGAAAGATGCTCATGTAGAGTTTTTGGTTCTACAGTGTTCCAACACGCATCCCTCCACCCAAACCCATCTCCCATCACCAATGTCCCCACCTCCCTCCCCCTCCCGCACCTCAACTACTTGGCGGATTCTGTATGTCATTTCTTTTCTCTTTATATCTCCTTCCCACCAAACTTTCCTGCTCTTCGTGGAATGCAGTGCATTAAAAGACATTACTGTTTCACTATTTTAGTGGACCGAATGGCCGCTAGCGGCCGCGACCCTGGGCTCGAACTGGTTTTGCTCTGTTAATCTGGTCGTGAGGCAGTTTCCCAGCGTCCGGACAGTGAAAATGGTGGCTAGTGTGATGGGCGAGTCTCATCTGGCTGCTTCCGGGACCCCCAGAGGTGACAGGCCCACTCCCAAAACCCATCTGCCCTCCTCGGGGCTCCAAAGTCAGCTGGGCCCAGTGGGAGCCGAGTTCCAGCCTCCCCAGCCACTTGTGAGGCTCTGGATGCTATGGCCGATGGCCTCCAGGCAGCTCCTGGGCGGGGCCACCAGGCTCGACAAAATGGAGGGGGGGAAAGGGGCGACCCCGACTCCAACCTACGAATTCCCAGTGATTCCTGCTTCTGGGAGCCGCCTACCTGGGCTCGAACTGGTTTTGCTCTGTTAATCTGGTCGTGAGGCAGTTTCCCAGCATCCGGACAGTGAAAATAGATGTTCATGTTTGAGTTCTGGTTCTACAGTGTTCCAACACCCATCCCTTCACCTGTGCTCATTACCTACCACCAATGTCCCCACTTCCCTCCGCCTTCCCCCAGCCTGCCTCCATGGCAGGTTCTTTATCTCCTTTCTCTCTCTCTCTCTTTCTCTCTCTCTCTATGTCTCTGTCTCTCTCTCTCCTTTCTTACACATTGTGGACTGTAAATATTCTAGGACATGATTGGTTCCACTAGTTTGATGCAGCCATGCGACAAGAGGAGAGCTGGCTGGCAGCTCCTCCCCCCCGCCCCCCCCCCCCACCCCAGTCTCTAATGGCTGATCACCTGAGGTAGTTCATGGGCGGGGACCACCGGCCTCCTGGACGAGTCAGAGAAGGGAAGGGTGGCCTCAGCTCCATCTCTAGAATGCCGGTGACTTCCACCTTGGAGAGCCACCTACCTGGGTTTGAACTCAGTTGCTCTACTAAGCTGGTCCTGATCAGTGTCTTACTTGAGCGGGTTTTGATGAGCAGTGATGTCTGGACTGCGAAAATGGTGGCTATTATGGTGAACAAGTCTCATCTGGCTGCTTCTGAGGCCCTACAGAGGTGATGGGCCCACTCCCAAAACCCATTTTGCCTCCTGGGGGCCTCATGGTCAGCTGAGCTACAGGAGAGCTGTCTGGCAGCTCCGCCACATCCCCCATCTGAGTCTCCCATGGGTTTTGATAGAAGTAGATAGTCAGGGCCAGTGCCATAGTATAGCAGATAGGCCAACTTGGGGTTCAATCTCCAGTACCCCAAGTCCCTCCAGAAGTGATCCTTGAGAATAGAACCAGGAGTAAACCCTGAGCACCACCAAGGTGTGACCAAAAATGAAAATAAAACACACAAACAAAATAGACAGACAGTCACCACCTCAGTCAAGATGGCAGACATTATCTTCACCTCTGATAAATTTCCCTCCCTTTGGTTCCTACATCCCACAGCCAGCATGGTTCCAACATCTATGGTCAGAAGCTGGTTTTGCTAGTTCTTCCCCTTAAGTGGAATCATAAAGTCTAAAATCATTTCGAGGCCGGAGCGATAGCACAGTGGGTAAGGCATTTGCCTTGCACGCGACCAACTTCGGGTTCGATCCCGGCATCCCATATGGTTCCCTGAGCACCGCCAGGAGTAATTACTGAGTGCAGAGCCAGGAGTAACCCCTGAGCATCGCTGGGTGTGACCCAAAAAGCAAAAAAAAAAAAAAAATCATTTGTGTCCATCCTCTGTTGTTCAGAGTGCTGGGTTTGAGGTTCATCTGTGCCACGTGTATCAATAGTCCCTCATTTCATGCTTTCCATTGAGTTATGTTGTACGAACATGCTCCATTTTCTCTATCCATTTGTTTGATAACTTTGGGATGCTTATGGCTCTTGGTTGCTTTAAATAAAGCAGCCTTCACTATAGGTGTGCAAATCTTTTTTTTTTTTTTTCCTTTTTTGGGTCACACCCAGCAATGTTCAGGGGTTTCTCCTGGCTCTGCACTCAGGAATTACTCCTGGCGGTGCTCAGGGGACCATATGGGATGCCGGGGATCGAACCCGGCCGGCATGGGCCGGCCGCATGCAAGGCTAATGCCCTACCGCTGGGCTATCACTCCGGCCCCAAGTGTGCAAATCTTTTTAGAGGCCATGTATTTTAACTTAATCTTGGATAAATATCTGGGCAAGGGCCTGCTGAGATATAGGTTAATCTTTTTCATTTCAGAAAATCAATAAATGAGAAAGGCAGACTTCTATAGTTTCAATTTGCATGTCATTTCCCTCATGTCAATTTTTATATTCAATTTAGAAAAGATTTTTTTTTTTTTTTTTTTTTTTTTTTGCTTTTTTGGGTCACACCCGGCAATGCTCAGGGGTTACTCCGGCTCTGCACTCAGGAATTACTCCTGGCGGTGCTCGGGGGACCATATGGGATGCCGGGGATCGAACCCAGGCCGGCACAGGCCGGCCGCGTGCAAGGCAAACGCCCCTACCCGCTGGGCTATCGCTCCGGCCCCTCAATTTAGAAAAGATTTTAAACTTCTTCTCTGGTGCTTATTGATGAGTATATTGTCCTTTTGATGGTTTCGTTTTATAAGTTTTGCCAGTTTCCATGTAAATTTTAGGATCAACCAAAAAATCTGCTGTTATTTTATTTTAATTGCTTTCAATTTAATGATCAAGGAAGGGAGATGATAACTTAGTCATATTAAGACTTTCAGTCCATAAATATAATTCCACTGCTTATCTAGATCTTTAATGTCTCTTGGGAAAAGTTTTACATTTTATTTTATGGAGGTTGTTTGTTATATATATTTTTAAAATTAAAAAAAATATTCTTTTGTTTTGAGTCACAACTCGTTGTCGCATAGGGGTTACTCATGGCTGTGCTCTCAGGAACCTTGGTGAGATTGGGAGACCAAATAGGATGCTGGGTATCAAGCTTAGACCAGCTGTGTGCAAGGAAAGTACCTTACCCAGCATACTATCTCTTTGGCCCCTAAACTTATTTTTTAAGTGTTTGATGTTTTGATACTAGTAAGTAGTATGTTGGATTTTTTCCCAGTTGTTTACTATTTCTGTTAATAAATTTCTGTTTACTATTAAAATATAGAAAATAGATAAGTTTTTACATTGATCTTATAAACCTAAAGTCTTGTTAAATTCAATTATTTGATCTAAGAACTTGTATTGTTGTAGTGTACTTGGATTAACTGTGTTACCTGCAAATAAGATAACTTTACTTCTACCTTTTCACTGCTTTTGGGGTGTGAGTGTGTGTGTGTGTGTGTGTGTGTGTGTGTGCGCGCGTGTGCGCACACACACATACGCGTGAGGGGGTGGGGGGGCACGCTTGGCTGTACTCAGGGGCTTATTCCTGACTCCTGATTCAGAGATCACTCCTGATAGTGGTGAGGACACTTTCTGTGGAGCCAGGGTATGGAAATGGAATCAGCCACATGTACAGCATCCCACCTACTGTACTGCCTAGCCAGTCTTTGTTCTTTGTCTTCTTATTTCTTGTTTCTTTCAATATTTCACTGGCCAGGATGTATAGTACAATGCTGAATAAAAGTGATAAATATGGATGTTGGATGTTACAGTAATCAGCTGTAACACTTACAGGTATCAAAATTAAATGGTGGAGTTTTTATAGTGCCCTTTATTAGGTTGAGTATATTTATTCCTATTCCCCAGTTTGTTGTTATTTTTAGTTAGTTTTATTTATTTGTTTTCCTTCTGTTTTCAATATGTACCAGTGGTGCTCAGGGCTTACTTCTGGCTCTGCTGAGAGATCACTCCTGGCATGGTTCCAGAGACCATATGTGGTGCTGGGATTCAAACACCAGTTGACTACATGCCAGGCAAATGCCTTTTCCACTGTACTATCTCTCCAGCCCCATTTTTAGATCTTTTTATGGTGGATGTCAGATTTTAAAACTTAATTTTCTGCGTCAACTGTGAGATGACCATATAACTTTTCTCCTTTAATTTCTTAGCACAGAAAGTACATGGTTTGATTATCAAATGGGAAGCCAGTTTTGCATTCCTGAGCTAAAGGACTTGGCTATGACGGTAGAATTGATTTACTGATGTTTAGTTAATGAGTTTTGAATTTGTTTATTCTGTTTCGCCCTCAATTTGGGATTTGTCATCAAGTGTACTATGGTTCAAGTCTGATGCTGACTACCCAGAGTTCATATAAACCCCACCAGTGGTGTATAAAGTACACGACTTCAAATACCAACCACAAGTAGCAGAGGGGGCCGGGGCAGTGTCTTCTGACTGCCTATAATTTTCAACATTCCTCTGACCTGACCAGTTTAATAATTTGCTAGAATTCACAGGTTTCGGGGCCGGAGTGATAGCCCAGCGGGTAGGGCGTTTGCCTTGCACGCGGCCGGCCTGTGCCGGCCGGGTTCAATCCCAGGCATCCCATATGGTCCCCGAGCACCGCCAGGAGTGATTCCTGAGTGCAGAGCCAGGAGAAGCCCCTGAGCATCGCGGGTGTGACCCAAAAAGGCAAAAAAAAAAAAAAAATTCACAGGTTTCTGGAAAAAGTTACTAAATTTAACAATTATAGTTTTGCTTTGGCAAAGGATGAGGTGCGGGAGTGACTGATTAAATTACTGGTCTGTGTTTGGGCACCATCTCCAGACTCCTGACCTCTCTCTGAGGTGTGTGGTGGGGTTAATATCCTAGGGCTGACTGGGCCGGAGCAATAGCCCAGTGGGTAGGGCATTTGCCTTGCACGCGGCTGGCTCATGCCGGCCGGGTTCGATCCCCAGCATCCCATATGGTCCCCTGAGCACCGCCAGGAGTGATTCCTGAGTGTAGAGCCAGGAGAAACCCCTGAGCATTGCTGGGTATGACCCAAAAAAGCAAAAAAAAAAAAAAAAAAATTAAAAAAAAAAATATATATATATATATATATATCCTAGGGCTGAAAGACTAACCCTCTATTCCCATGCCTGACCCTTCTGCTAACCTGTACCCAGTCTGAAATAAGTCATCTCTGGCCGGGCCATGAGTCACCTTGCTTTTTGGGTCACACCGGCTATGCTCAGGGGTTACTCCTGGCTCTGCACTCAGGAATTCCTCCTGGCGGTGCTCGGGGGACCATATGGGATGCCGGGAATCGAACCCGGGCGGCACAGGCCAGCTGTGTGCTAGGCAAGCGCCCTACCCGCTGGGCTATCGCTCCAGGCCCCAATTCAAGTGTTTAATATACAATGTGCATAACACAACTTGGCTGCAATTCTGTTCCTGACATGGCCATTCTGGGTGTCAGGGCATTGTTGATCTCATAAAACCCACTGGAAAGTACTCTTCGCTTTTCCTAAAAGAGCTCAGTAGCCCTTGTGTGCTTGTGAAGAGCTGCAGTCTGGTGTTCGGGTGGACACGGCATTTCTATACCATACTTGAGCCTTTTCTCAAAAGTTCCTGTTTGGGATGCTAGGTGCTAAGGACGGTGCGACTCAAGACACAGTTGGGGACTTTGTGACCAAGTACGACGTCAAGTGTGAATGTCCAGCCATGCGTGTTTGCAGGACGATGCCATTTTATCTTCCAATGACCTCCCATGAAACTTTCCAATCTTTTCTTGGAGAATGTTAAGTAGGGACATGGTCTAAATAGCCCCAATTGTTGAGCCAGCTTTGAGCAAGCCTATTGTGAGCAGGAAGGTCATAGACTTTTCCCTTCTGATAGCAGGCTTGTTTCCCCTGTGATGTCAGAGCAGTCAGGAAGAGATGTGAGCAAAGAAGCACTTTGTTATTCTGAGTCAACAAAATCAATCTCAAAGGTTACATGCTGTTTGGTTCCCTTGATAAACATCCTCAGAGTCACCAAGTTCCAGGGCCGGCAAGCACATCAGCCCTTACCAGGGGTAAGATTTGGGCCAGGTTGTCCTCAAAAGAGTTGTATCTTTTTTGGTGATGGGACAGTTCTATACCTATAATCCACAAATCTGTATGTATAGAAAATCCCACAGAACTAGATGTTCCCCAAACTAAGTAAAATTAAAGACAAAAAAACCATGAAGACATAAAGTCTGCATTTGAGCTAATAGTATTGTACTAAAGTCACTTTCCTGGCACTCATCATGTATTGGATCAAGAACCACAATTGTGTAAATTCAGACCACTTGAGGAAGCTGGGTAAAGGGTAGTTGGGAGATTCTGTACTATTTCTGAAATTTCTTGTAAATCAGAAGTGATTCTGATTGTGAATATTCTCACTTTTCTGATTTTGTAATAATCAGGGTAGACTTAACATTTGTTAAAAGACCGTGTATTTCCTCATACCTATTTCTTTACCTACCTACGTCTGATCTTAGAAATGATGGTAATAAATTAAGGAGGGGGGGAGTGATTCTGAAGCAAAATTTTTGTTTCAGTGTGTAAAAGAAATACTTTTAGTTTCATCATTGACAAAATTGAATCTCAAATAAAGAGTAGAACTACAAAAAAACTTTTTGCTGCATGGCATTTCATGGTGGAGTGTATTACCACTCGGCAGCTAATATTCCTCACATGGACGTACATACTAATGTTACTCTACCATTGTATGTTCCGAGCAGGCTTATTTATGGATGGATGGATGGATGGATGGATGGCATAACACCAGTGTCTAATTTCTTATTTATTTGTTTGTTTATTTGCTTTTTGGGTCACACCCAGCGATGCTCAGGGGTTACTCCTGGCTTTTCGCTCAGGAATTACTCCTGGCAGTGCTTGGGGGGATGCCAGGGATCGAACCCTGGTCGGCCACATGCAAGGCAAATGCCCTACCCGCTGTACTATCACTCCAGCTCCAAGTGTCTAGTTTTATAAAAGTCCACAAAAGTACTTAAAATTCTAATCTTTATTTAAAATTTTGTATGTAATTAACATAGATTTGGGTTATTTCTTCCATTATGAATTGTTGGTGTGGCTAATTTTTCTGCTTGAAAACCTTCAAGACTTGATCTAGTACAAGGGTTAAGGAACTTTCCTTGTATGTGGCCAATCTCAGTTTGATCCCCAGCACCATGTGGTCCCTGAGCATCATTGGTAGCAGCCCTGAAGGCTTCTAAGCCTTGTCAGAATGGTCTGGGTCATCCCTGAACCACACTGAACCTCAGACCCGTTTGACCAAGAAGTGCCAAGAGGGACCCCTGGATCTCTGAGCAGCTATTGAGAGGCCCTCCAAAATAATAAGAGAAATAATACTTAAAATTCCTATTTAGAAAGCAGATAAGCTAGATTCTGCTTAGTTAACTGGGTAGAGTCCCTGATATTGATTGTAATAACAATGTAAACAGTTATAGTGAGAAATTTCATTCTATATCTTTTATTCTATTCAATATATTCTATTTTCTGTAATGATATGTTATTAAACTAGAAATTGTATTCTAGCTTGTGATTCTCCCAAGTGCTTTCTGTATGAGCCTCACAGCAAGCTGTGGCATTTTGGTCCCTGTCTTATAGGTTCGGAGCACATGTGGATATACTTCCCCGGTTGAGGTATCTCAGGGTGACTGGAGTGATCTGAGCAAAAATCACTCCCTGTAGGCTGGTCTTCATGGAAATGCAGGTTTCTTACCCGACTCAAAGACAGCAGCCTAGGTGCAACCACCCGATCTTCTTCCTGGATCCTTCCCTCACTCCCCATTGTAGACTTGGGCCTGCTTCCTCACCCCAAGACTTTCCTTGAAGGACCTGTGCCAAGAAACCATCTCTGACCCCTGAATTTAAAATCACAGTTCACTTCCCACCCACTTCTGGCCTTTAGGAATGTGTCAGGCACCAATCAGCTTCTGTTAGAGCATCTGCTTTGCTGTCAGTTATAGATATTATATCCAGCACATTTCCCTCCATGAGTTGTGAGCTCAGTCAGGACAGAGATCCTGGTTGGTTCTTGACGGTATCCACAGTGCCTGGCATAGTCGCACATAGTAAGTACTCCATAAATAAAGGTTGAGTGATTAAGTTCTAGCAGAGAGTGAGTCCCAAGATAATGAGCTCCCTCACATAGACAAGGGTATTCTTCTATTACTCTTTGGGTAAAAAGATGAAGCATGGTGGGGATGTGAAAGAACAATCAGCTGAGTCCAGACCTCAAAGAGTTGTCCTAGCTGTCCTCTGAGAAGTTGCTTCCTCAGCATCTGTGACGGGCCTTCCCTTCAGGAAACATCCCATTACTGAATGCTCCTTAAAATATCTTTTGGACCTTGTAGCAGAGGGTTTTGTAAATCAGCAGAGGACTGAGCAAGAGGGGTGTGAAACTCCACAGCCCTAAGAGAGAACAGAATCATGCAATTTTTAGCAACGCGGATGAATGTAGAAGATATCATGCTGAGTGAAGGCCATCAGGAGGAAAGAGACAGATATGAACCATCTCTCATATGTGGGACTTGAAGATACACAGCAAGGTAGCAACAAAGGACCAAAGGCAACATAGTCAGGAGGCTAGAGCAATAGTACAGCAGGGAAGGAGTTTGTTTGGCTTACACTCGGCTGACCCTGGTTCGATCCCGGCCATCCCATATAGTCCCGTGAGCACTTCTAAAAGTAATTCCTGAGAGCAGAGCAGAAGTAATCGCTGAACATTGCCAGGTGTGACCCAAAAAGCAAAAAAAAAAAAAAAGGGGGCAACACAGTTGGAGAACTGACCCACACAACTGAGTACAGGGGGATTGGTGGGAGGGGAGAGTGGTGTTAGGGTCTTTGGGAGAGGAAGAGGTAACTGGTGATGGCTGTGATGTTGGAATTAGGTGCATGAGAAACCATTACTAATAATATTGTAAACCAGAGTCTCAATAAAACTTTTTTTAATGCGAATCTGAAACATGCCAGAATTAGAGGTGCAAGGTCAGAGTTAAGGGGCCGTGGGGTGTCCCTGCAAGAGTTTCTGTGGAGGGGCCAGAGCGATAGTCCAGGAGGTAGGGTATTTGCCTTGCACGTGGGTGACCCAGGTTCGATCCCGGCATCCCATATGGTCCCCCTGAGCACTGCCAGGAGTAATTCCTGAGTGTAGAGGCAGGAGTAATCCTTGAGCATTGCCAGGTGTGACCCAAAAAAGAAAAAAGAGTTTTTGTGGAGCTTGGGTGCCAGGGCACTCAGGGCAGTGGCTGATTTTTTTTCCACAAGGCTTTGGGCTATGAAACATCAATTTTGTCCCATTGGGGTGACAGCTGTCACCAGGGAGGACAGGGAGAGGCAGAGGGACCCTGCATCACTTGTGTCCAGTGGCTTTATTCCACGAGGTTTATAAGTGACTTTCTAGTTTGGAAGCCAGCACCATTGAGCCCTGCAGACTGTCCTTGTATCCAGCGCCTGTGTGGTTTGGGGGACAGTGAACCGGCTCGAGCCCCTCTCGGCTGGCATCTGTGTGGCCTGGGGAAGCCCCTGCCCCTGGGAAGAGCTGCTGCAGTAAACAGGTGTTTTGGCCACTGTGAAAATGCTGCAGGGAATCTTGTGCCAGAAAATTTGCTACAGTCCTTTTTCCTGACAATATACTTGCTTTGCAAAGGGACCCAGAGAGGAGCTTCAGCTCCCCATTCACCTTAAAACCGTGGCCCAGGATAAGGGGGGTGACTCTCAGCCTTTATAAACCTTGAAGACCCAGGACCAAGGGGACCGTGAGGGGACAAACGCCTCGGCGAACTCAGTCCAACCCCTGCTTTTGTGGCAGGCTCACACTTCCCTCATGTCTGCTTGGCGATGTGATGTACAGTTTATCCTCAGGACTTTTTGCAAGAGTAATTGAGGTCACATGACTGGTTTCACTTAGTTAAATTTTATTATTTATTTGCTTTCTGATTTTGTGTGTTTAGATACATACATAGTGGTTACGTAGAAATTTCCTATCTCTGGGGGCCAGAGCGATAGCCCAGCGGGTAGGGCGTTTGCCTTGCACGTGGCCGGCCTGTGCCGGCCTGGGTTCGATCCTCGGCATCCCATATGGTCCCCCGAGCACCGCCAGGAGTAATTCCTGAGTGCAGAGCCAGGAGTAACCCCTGAGCATTGCCGGGTATGACCCAAAAAGCGAAAAAAAAAAAAAGAAAGAAATTTCCTATCTCTTCTGTCTGGGTCAGAGCTGACTTTTATCTATCATCTATCTATCTATCTATCTATCTATCTATCTATCTATCTATCTATCTATCTATCTATCTATCTATCTATCTGTCTATCTGTCTGTCTGTCTGTCTGTCTGTCTGTCTGTCTGTCTGTCTGTCTGTCTGTCTATCATCTATATATCTATCTATCATCTATCTATCTATCATCTATTTATTTATTTTGCTTGTTGGGCCATATCCAGCTCTGCCCTCAGGAATTACTCCTGGCAGTGCTCAGGGGACCATATGGGACACCAAGGATAGAACCTGGGTCAGTCGTGTGCAAGGCAAACTCCCTACCCTCTGTACTATCACTCCAGCCCCTCAGAGCTGATTTTTTTTTAAATAGAAGCCAAGTTTTGCAAGAAATAACAGTATAAATGGGATCTCATGTGGGAGGTGATTGTCCTGGAGGTTAAAGGTGATGCCTGTCAAAAAGATACACATGATAACCTCTAAATGTATGCAAGCCACAGTGTGTAATAGGAGAGAGAGAGAGAGAGAGAGAGAGAGAGAGAGAGAGAGAGAGAACCTGCCATAGAGGCAGGCTAGGGGAGGAAGGGAATCAAGAACATTGGTGGTGGGAAATGGGCACTGGTGGAGGAATGGGTGCTGGAACACTGTGTGACCGAAACCCAGACATGAGCATCTTTGTAATTGTATATCTCACAGACATATAATCACTTCACTGATCACTTGAATCCCTTTATTCATCAATTTGCTCTAGCGGGCACCAATAACATTTCCATTTGACCCTATCACGTGCCAATGTAGCCCAATGGCATCTGGGTGCTTCAGGAATACGAAGAGCCTCAAACCATTCCTTCAGGGTCTTGACGAAGAAGTCTGACCATCTTGTAGGTGGGCAGCCACATGATCTTTTGACATCCTGTGGGATCCAGTCAGTAATGGCTCCAAATCGCATTACATGTCCAGCCCATCTGATTTTCGATGCCTTGGCAAATGAGACAGCATCCCTGATTCTGGTATAGCGACGGAGGTCAGAACTCTGGATTCCTTCTCTCATTTGAGTGAGGCGTGATATTCCAAGCATAGCTCTTTCGATTCCTCTCTGGGAGACCCGAATAGCATTCTCATCCTGCTTTCATATGGCCCAGGTCTCTGAGGCGTATGTTAATGCAGGGAGAATGGTGGAGTCAAAGAGATGTGCCCGGAGCCAGAGGTTCTTTGTCCTTTTAGCTATTTCTTCGATGCTTTTGAAGGCATTCCATGCTGCTCTCTTCCTCCTGCACAGCTCAGGTTTTACGTTCATCATGATGACTTCTCGACCTAGGTACACATAACTGCTGCATTCAGAGATGTTTGTTCCATTGAGAGTGAGTGGGGCCTCTGAAACTAGTTCATTTTTCATGAACATAGTTTTGTTGAGATTCAGCTGTAGACCTATCTTTCTTTCCACATTCTCTGCCAAAGTCAGCCAGCATTAGCCACTTGGCTAATGTTTGGTGTTATTAGAATGATGTCATCAGCGGCGAGGTGGTGTAGTTGCCAACCGTCTATCTTCACTCCCATCCTTCCCATTCTACTTGTCGCATGATGTTCTCGAGGGTGGCGCTGAAGAGTTTTTTTTTTTATTTGTTTTTTTTGTTTGTTTGTTTGTTTTTGCTTTTTTGGGTCATACCCGGCAATGCTCAGGGGTTACTCCTGGCTCTGCACTCAGGAATTACTCCTGGCAATGCTCGGGAGACCATATGGGATGCCGGGGATCGAACCCAGGCCAGCAAAAGGCTGGCCGCGTGCAAGGCAAACACCCTACCTGCTGGGCTATCGCTCCGGCCCCAGGCGCTGAAGAGTTTTGGTGAAATGGTATCACCCTGTCGAACCCCTCTTTTGACATCAATGATCACTTCTTTGTAGAATGGTGAGATCCTGGTGGTGAATCCGTAATACAGCTCACGAAGGATCTTGATGTATTGGGTTTGAACACCCTGTTTGGCTAGGGCTTCAATGACTGCTTCAGTCTCCACAGAATCAAAGGCTTTCTGTAAATCAATGAACCTGAGACAGAGCGGCATCTTATACTCCCTACAAACCTTAATGAGCTTGGTTACTGTGTGGATATGGTCGATTGTGCTGAATCCTTTTTGGAAGTCAGCTTGCTCGCATGGTTGTCTTTCATCTAGTGTTCTGCCAATCCTCACATGGTAGAGCCTGGCAAGCTGTCCAATACGTATTCAATATGCCTAAACCAGTAATAAAAATGTTTATCTTCCTAACCCTGAAAGAGCCCTTAATACGGCAGCAGTAAGAAAGGCGAACAAGCAGTGTCTGATAAAATTTCACGGCCAGCCTAGGCTGCCAAAGCGAAGAAGGACTAAAAAAATGATGGACATATAATAAAATATAAAAAAAAAGTGATACCTGAGTATGAGGGTGAATCTTCCAGGCCTGACTTTGAAACACAGATCAGCCCTTGCAGGCATCATCTTCCCTAAATCCCTGTCTAACAAGATGTCCAGAGTCCAGAAGCCACCATCTGCTCCCCTAGAGCTTTGCAAAATAGAAAAACCCCTTCCTTTGACTTTTCTCTTGTAATGATGGAGATTACCAGCATGTTTGGATTACCCCCTCTGTAGTGACAGTGCTCACACATCCTTCACTGCAGTGCTCCAGAAACCTCACACTCTGCCGTGGTGCCAGCAGTCCCAGGAACTAAGCACCTGCACCCCAGGAACTAAGCACCCGCACCATGCTGGGCTCATGTGAGCCACACTGGAGTTCAAACTCAAAACCTCATGCTTGCAAGGCTCCTCTTTGACTTAGCTAGAGTCATGGGACATATATTATCAAATGCTTTGCTATCAGCATCCCTTTTGGCCTTAAAGAACCCAGCTAGTGGGGCCTGGAGGCGATAGCCCAGTGGGTAGGGGCGTTTGCCTTGCACGCAGCCGGCCTGTGCCGGCCTGGGTTCGATCCCTGGCATCCCATATGGTCTCCCGAGCATCACCAGGAGTAATTCCTGAGTGCAGAGCCAGGAGTAACCCCTGAGCATTGCCGGGTGTGACCCAAAAAGCAAAAAAAAAAAAAAAAAAAAGAACCCAGCTAGTTTTGTTTATGTGAATTGTATCGATGGAGGTGTTCTGAATTAAAAATGAAAACTTCCTAATGATGCAAGGATACACACAACATACAACAGTAGCTAATTGAACCAATGACCTCATCAACATTTCCCAACCTCTGGAAAATTCCACTACACATTCCTGAAAGCATTAGGGGATAAAGGACAGATCATATCCCTTTTGGTGTGTGGTGTTTCAATTCAAACCTGTGCTCAATCTCTCAGCACTTGGAATTGTCCAGAGAATTTACTTCAACAATCCAGCACAGGACTTCTCTCCAGTCAGAGGGGACTACTTCTCACCGTAGAAACTTAAAACATCCAGGTCCGGAGCCGGGCGATAACCCAGCGGGTAGGGCGTTTGCCTTGCACGTGGCTGGCCTATGCCGGCCCGGGTTTGATCCCCGGCATTCCATATGGTCCCCCAAGCACCGCCAGGGAGTAATTCCTGAGTGCAGAGCCAGGAGTAATCCCTGAGCATCGCTGAGTGTGACCCAAAAGAAAAAAAAATCCAGGTCCAAAAGGATAGCAAAGCAAGTACAGTGCTTGGGTGCATGCTGCTGACCCAGGATCTATCCCTGGCACTCCATAGGCTCCCTGAGTCTGCCAGGCAAGATCCCTGAGCAGAGCCAGGAGCAAACCCTGATCAGTGTCTGGTCTGACCCAAAAACCAAAAAGAAAGAAGATGGAAACACCGTAAGTCTCTTTCATATCCTCATATGCCTTCATCTAGAGAAATAAAGGCTGCTGCGGGGCTGGGTGCAGGTGTAGAGGTTCTTTTCCCCCTTTGAAGCAGCAGAAGGCAGACCTTGATATAAATGGAAAAAAACAAAATCGCATCGGCGCTGATTTTTTCTAGACACATCTAATCTGCCAGGAAAAGCGCCAGCATGAAATGGATCAGATTTGCATTTCTTTCTAGAATTCCTCCCAGGCACTGGTCCCTGGCTGGGCCGCCCAGCCTTGGCACAGCTTTTTACCACGCAGGCATCCCACGTGGCACAGCCAGCCATGGCTGATCCCTGACCGGGCTTCCCTTGGAGGCTGGCTCCTCTTGAACTCTTCAAATATTTAACTACTTTGTTAGCGACGAGCTTTGAACTTTCAAAACATCAGATGGGAAATTTCCTACACAAGTAGATGTGTAGGCGCAAAAAACAAGCATTCAGGCAAGAAGCAAATGGTGGCATGTTTCCAAGAATTTTATCTGTTTAACTATCTATCTTGCTCCAGTATGTGATATGAGCTGTGTACCCGAAGATATCTACAGTCTCAGACACAGAGCACAGAGTTTCCCGATTCAACTGATAGATGCATATAGTCTATAGTCATATATGACCTGTACATTTTTATTCCACTTTTCTTCTCTTTGTTGTTGCAATGAGTGTTGGTGGGGGGTGGGGACATGGAGATTGGGTGGGGAGTCTGTCCACCCATGGTACAGCCAGAACAGCCTGATCCTTTGTGGCCGGGGGTGGGGGGGTCCCAAGCAGCACCAGACTGCATTCAGCATGTGGACTGATGCTAGTAATCACGCTTGTGATCTCAGACCTGCAAGATAGGGCGCTGACTCTGGCCTGTCCTTATTTTCAGGGAGTGGGTGTTGGTTTTTCGAGCTACACCTATTGGTTCTCTGGCACTATTCCTGGCTCTGTGTTCAGGAGTGACCGTGGTGGTGCTCAAGAAACTATATGTGTTGCTCGTGTTTGAACTGGGGTAGGCTACGTGCGCGGGATCACCCCTGTAGACTCACTCTTCCGCTCTGGGCAGAACTTTTTAAAAATAATCTTAGATCTCACCCATCTGTGGTATGTAGAGAAACAAAACAAGGGAACAAATAGTATCAACCGATGACAAGTATTTGGCCTTGGATTACAGAACTGAGATTACCAAGCAGCGGGTGAAAAATGAGTAATATTGAGGGGGCTGTAGGTGACATGGGGACAGTGTTGGAGGGTCTCGGGTACTCTGGCATGGTGGGGTGCAGTAACTTTGTACATCAAAGCCATAAACATTAACACTATTGCAATCATGTTACTGAAACTGTAATAAAATTTTAACTAACAAAGACAAAACAATTTTAATAATTTTATATTTATGGAGACACTGTAGAATTAGTACAAAGTATTCTCAAAGTTCCCTACCATATACTTTCTGTGTTTCTTTGTTTTGGGGTCCCACTTGGTGGTGCTCATGACTTACTCCTGGCTCTGCATTCAGGGATTAACTCCTGGAGTGTCTTGGAGGACCATATGGGATGCTGGGGATTGAACCCAGGTCAGCCATATGTAAGGCAAATGCCTTACCCTCTATTCTATTGCTTTCGAGCCCTTTTATTAATCACTTTCTCCTTTTATTAATCATGTGGTATATTTGTTACAATTATTGTACCAATACATCATCATCATCATCATCGTGATTATATTATTATTATTATTATTATTATTATTATTATTATTATTATTCACTTGATCACTTGACATCCCGTTATTCATCGATTTGCTCGGGCGGGCGCCAGTAATATTTCCATTTGATCCTATCACTTGCCAGTGTAGCCCAATGGCATCTGGCTGCCTCAGGAATACAAAGAGCCTCAAACCATTCGTTCAGGGTCTTTATTATTATTTTCCTTTCGGTGATACCGGAGATGTTCAGGGGTTACTCCTGCCTCTGCTCTCAGGAATTACTCCTGGCAGTGCTCAGGGGACCACTGATATATATTTATATCCCATTAGTGAATATGGGTAGTGCTCAGGAGATCAGCGGTGACTACAAGAGTATGCCACCCGCACGGCAGAGCCTGGCAAGCTACCTGTGTCGTATTTGATATGCCAAATACCAGTAACAATTATCGACCTCGTTCCCATGACCTGATGAAGTGGTTTGAGGCTCTTTATGTTCCTGGAGTGAGCAGATGCCCTTAGGCTCTACTAGCATGAGACAGGACATATGGAGATGTTACTGGGGCCCTCTCGAGCAAATCGATGATGAACAGGAAGACAGTGATACAGTGAACTTGGGTCATCTGCATTTAAGGCAAAAGCCTTACCTGCTGTACTGTGGCTCCAGCCCCTACGTTATTATTATCCATTAAAGTTCATACTTTAGGGGCTAGGCGATAGCCCAGCTGGTAGGGCGTTTGCCTTGCACTGCCTGGCCTGTGCCAGCCGGGTTCGATCCCCGGCATCCCATATGGTCCCCCAAGCACCGCCAGGAGTAATTCCTGAGTGCAGAGCCAGGAGAAACCCCTGAGCATTGCCAGGTGTGACCCAAAAGCAAAAAATAATAATAATAATAAATAGAGTTCATGCTTTATTCTGACTGCCTAACTTCTTGCCTCATAGTCGCTTTACTATTTCAGCATTTCATCCAGGATATAGTTAACACATCTTCATAGCCTTGAGTAGTACCAAGTTCTCAAACTTTTGATTGTTTGATAGTTTTTTGTTTTGTTTTGTTTTGTTTTGCTTTTTTGGGTCACACCCAGCGATGCTCAGGGGTTACTCCTGGCTCTGCACTCAAGAATTACTCCTGGTGGAGCTTGGGGGACTATATGGGATGCCGGGGATCGAACCCGGGCTGGCATGGGCCGGCCACGTGCAAGGCAAACGCCCTACCCGCTGGGCTATTGCTTCCGCCCCCAAGATTGTTTGATAGTTTTGAAAAGAGCTTGGTGACCTTTTGGGACTGTGCTTTGTTTTTTGTGTTGCTTCACCGTGCAAATATCCCCCAGTTTGGAATCTCTGCCGACTCTCATCCTTCTCACAGTTGGACCTGGGCTCGGTGTTTTTGGAAGGCTGGAGAGCGGGGCTGCTGTTTCCTCCCCATTACGCTGAGGATGCATTCTGTTCCCATGACTTGTTGCTGTTGGTGCTGACCTTTATTATCTGGCAGAGGTAGTGTTGTCAGTCTCCTCCTCGGACATTTCCCCTTCTGGACTGTCCTCTTTGGACAGAAGGTGCTCTACGGTATCCATGAGTAAAGCCTTGGGCATTATTCCCTACCCACTGTGGAGTTGATAAACACATGTCCTTTATTTGGAATTGTTTGGCCTATCCTTCTCCATGTATTAAATTGACATTTGCATCAACATAGACTCACAGGTACTTATTAACGCTCTGGGACATAATCTGATATTTCTTCATTTATTTTCTTGCTTCGATCACTCCAGCTTTGGCCATTGTGCTTTCAGTTGACTTCTGTTTTGTCATACTTCCACGCCGCCCCTCTGCATGTATGTGATTTTGTTTGTATCATGCTTTGTTCCAAGCACAACTCATCTATGCCCTGGTCAGATCTTAGTCAGTCATTTTCCTAGGTACTCTGCTTCCTTTTTATTGGAGAATGAAATTGGAAAGCAAAAGTTATCTTTTTACTGAAAATTAATGAATTGACTCATCTGTACTTTTAGGATGTCTTTAAGCTTCTGAAATGACAGCCTTTCTTTCATGTAGTACAAATGTCTCCTTTCCTTTTTGGAGGGGGCAGATTGTGGGGGTCACACCTGGCAGTGCTCAGAGCTCCAGGCTCTGTGCTCAGAAATTACTCCTGGTAGTGTACAGGGCACTCTTCCACTCTGGGCAGAGCTTTTTAAAAATAACTCTAGGTCTCACCTATCTGTGATATGTAGAGAAACAAAACAAGGGAACAAATAGTATCACCGATGTCTAGGTCGAACCTAGGTCGGCTGCATGCAAGACAGTCACCCTCCCCACAGTACTATTACACTAGCCCTCATTTTTTTTCCTTAGTATAAAATAGTTTTGTTGAGGGAAGTTACTAGTTCTGAGAAATATGTGGGACTCTTGAGAGAGGGAGAGAGAGAGAGAGAGAAGAAAAGCCAAAGTAAAGGAGATATTTCCTACCCAGAGATGGTTTATAGTAAACTCACAAATGGGGAGTACCACAATTGCTGTTTCATAAGTAATGATGCCTTGTGTTTGTGTAATAATTTTCTGTAAACTGGAAAAGTTTTGGCTGCTGTGAAAAGGGCTGGAGGGCTAGTACAGCAGGTAGGGTGCTTGTTGCCTGTGCCTAAACTGGGTTCAATCCCGGCATCCCGTATGGTCCCCCTAAGCACTGCCAAAAGTAAATCCTGAGTGCAGAGACAGGAGTAATACCTGAGCATCATCAGGTGTGACTCCTAAACCAAAAACTAAATAATTTAAGGGAGGGATTTTTACAATAATGACCTGAAATGAGGATGAGGTTTGGGCCACCCCTGGCCGTTTTCAGGGCTTACTCCCAACTCTGCACTCAAGGAACACTCCTGGCAATGCTGGCCGGGGGCATATCGAACACTAGGGATTGAACCTACATCGCCACAGGCAAGGCAAGCCCCTTGCCCACTATGCTATCTCTCCAACCCTGAACTTTTAGATTTTAAGTTTAAAGTAACTGACTTTCTTTTGTTCTTCTATTTCTGGTATTTGAAATATTGTGTGGTATACCATGTACTGGGAACTGAATATAAGAGATTTGCCTAGATAAGATAGAAACTGCTTCTTTAAAAACATGAATCACAACTCTGCAGTCACAAAGCATGCCCTCTGTCCTGAGGCCAGTCCTCAGCTCCAGAAAAATGATATTGACATTGGCAAACCCCATTTCCTTACAGATATTTAAAAAATACAAATGGAGGGGCTGGAGAGATAGGATAGTATTTGCCTTGCATGCAACCCACTCGAGTTCGATCCCGGCATTCCATAAGGTCCCCTGAACCAGCCAGGAGTGACCCCTAGATACAGAGCCAGGAGTAAGCCCTGAACACTGCCGTAAACAGAAAACCAAATGGGACTGCTTATTTTTTTTATTTTCACCTGATGTCTCACCCTCAAGGAAGAGCAAAGGATTTGAATGAAGAGCAACTGTCCTTAAGGCCTGTGGCAACTTTGCTTCTGGTCCAGGTGTTTGATGCCAACTATTTCTTCACAAACCAGCTCACTTTTCCAGTCCTTCATGGCTCCTGGAGTTCACAGCGGTGAGCCAGGTGGTGAAGGAGGTTGAAACCTCTCAGGTTCTCAGCAGCTGCTCCTCTGCTCTCCTCCCTGTGCAGGTCTCAGCGAGGCAGCAGTCTTCACCTGCGAGGCCCACAACGACAAAGGGCTGGCAGTGTCCAAGGGGGTGCAGATCAACATCAAAGGTAAGCAGTGGGGTCAGCGCCCTCCAGCATGCTCTGGGGGTTGGTGAGGGGACCCTGCCTAAGCCTGCCATAAGTGGCTTTGGTTTAAGCCCTGACTTCCACCTAGTCACCTTGGATGAGTCACTTCACTTTTTTGGGCTTAGTGTATTTTACTAATAATCATCACAAGTTTTAGACCAAGGGTTTTTTGCAAAAAAAAAAAAAAAAGGAAATATAAAAAAAGGGATATGGGGTCACAGTACAGCAGGTAGGGCATTTGCCTTGCATGCGGTTGTGCTGGGTTCAATCCTCGGCATCCCACATGGTCCCCTGAGTACCACCAGGAGTAATTCCTGAGTGCAGAGCCAGAAGTAAGCCCTGAGCATAGCTGGATATAACCCAAAAAGAAAAAAAAAAAGGATGTGACCATTTTGTGAAGTTTTTCATTTTTGGGAGGCATAGGTGTCTCAAGTGGTGTATGCAAGGGTTTAAGGATGTGCTGCTTAAGACAGTGCCGGGGGCTCCAGGGTCACACCTGCTGGTACTCTGAGGAGTGATTGAAGAGGGGCTGGCCAAATGCAGCCTCAACCCTGCACTCTCTCTCCAGCCCCATGTGACTTAAAACACAAACAAAAGCAATGGTGCCAGGATCAAGGGGCTGCTGCAGTGCGAGTCTGTGGTGAAATACAGACGATGAGATCATGTGCCTGCTGGCATGCACAGATAAACGCGAGCGTCTTGGCTCCTTTCCTGGTCTTACCTCTTACTTCATTCTCTCTGCTTCCACCTTGAGTCAGTCAGTCGTTCCATCGGCAGGATCCCATGTGGTCCTCTGAGCCCCACCGCAAAGGGAGCCCTGAGCACCGCCAGTGCCGCCACCCCCCAAAAAAACATATTTTGAAAGGAAAGGAAAATACCTAACAGAAAATACCTTTTCCTTTCATCATCTTTACCTTCTCACATAGGAATTCAGAGGGAAAAAAGTTGTGAGTGTGTCACTGAAGCCAGAATCGCCCGCACTCGGACACTGAGCTCCTTCCCTGGCTCACTGTGGCTATTTCTATTTTTAGTGTTTGTGTTTGGGTGTTTACGTATTAAGAAATACATCTCAAATTTGTATTTCCTTTGCTTTTATCCTTGGGGAAAGGATACAAGGGACAAAAGCAGACCATGTTTGAATGAAGAGCTGGATGATGTTGAGAAGGAATCCCAAAATTACAAGAGAAGTTTGTGGTTAAAAAAGGTTGCCGGGGCCGGAGCGATAGCCCAGCGGTAGGGCGTTTGCCTTGCACGTGGCCGGCCTGTTCCTGCTCGGGTTCGATCCCGGCATCCCATATGGTTCCCCAAGCACTGCCAGGAGTAATTCCTGAGTGCAGAGCCAGGAGAAACCCCTGAGCATCGCTGGGTGTGACCCAAAAAGCAAAAAAAAAAAAAAAAAAAAAAGGTTGCCAATGCTTAAGTCTGTTAGTAAGTCTGTTAGCTGCAGACTAAGAGAAGGGTCTCCTTAAAGTTTATCGGAGGGCCAGAGCAATAGTACAGCAGGTAGGACGTTTGCCTTTCACACGCCTGCCTGGGTTTCATCCCTGGCACCCTATGTGGAGTGATCTCTGAGCCCAGAGCACTGCCAGGAGTGATCTCTAGCCCAGGGCACTGCTAGGAATGATTTCTGAGCCTAGAGTACTGCCAATAGTGATCTCTGAGCCCAGAGTACTGCCAGGAGTGGCCCAGAGAAGCAAACAGTAAACAAATAAAAGCTTATTGGCAGTAAAAATGAGCCAAGTGGTGACTGAGGATATGAGTCACAGTAGGGCACTTTCCTCGGCTGTGAGGCCCTGGGTTCCAGCCTCAGCACCTGGGGAAAAAAGAGCAGATTGTAAGTTATTAATGGAGGAACTATATAACTTCCTTCCTTCATTACTCATCCCATTATTACAATTTCCAAAAGAAATGTTCGAAATTTCAGGAATTCCTGAATGGGTACATATTTATACAGACTCTCTCCTCATGTATTAATATCTCAAAATGTAAAAATCCTTCAAAGACCTTCTTGAATTTTGGCCTTCACCGAAAGCTCAACAAAGATTTCCTTTTCAGTCAATCCCATTTTGAGATGTTGTGCCTAAGCCACCACTTTTCTATATCTGTTAGTAACTCTCCTGTGTGCGACCCAAGTTTCATCTGAAAGCAGGTTCCGGGGCATTGTACAGACAATCTGTTTAGGGGAAATGAGTCCAGCGGAGGCTGGTTCTTTCCCATTCACAGAGGAAGTCTCTGTTAATAGAGCAGCAAGAGCTGAGCATTGCGCCCAGTGCCCTTGCCTGGGGTCTGCTCTCTCTCTCTCCGTCTTGCCCGTCCCCTCCTCTCCTCTCCCGTGTATTCCGCCCTCTCCCCTGCCCACTCCTCTCCTCACCCCTCCCCAGGCCTGTTCTGTTGTGACTTGCCCAGCCCTCTGCTGCTCCATGAAGCAGTGCTGGTGCTTCCCTGTCACCTTAGAGGATCCGAGCCTAGAGAGGACATTGACCTGTGACTGGGCCTCCAGCTGGCCAAGCAGTGACTGACGTCCCTTGTCCCTTCTGGTGCTCCTGCTTCTATGCTTGCTGCCCCCAGAGTTGGCAGGATCTGAGTGAGCTTCAGAGTGAGGCAGACCCTGGCTTCAAGCTTCCATTCTCTGGTCGGACTATAAGTGAGATGAAGTCCACTGTGCTCCAGCACATAGCGAGTGCTCAAAAGCAGCACTCATCTTTCTTTAGTTTTTCTGTTTGATTTTGGGGGCCACACCCCAGGTGCTCAGGGACTACACCTGGCTCTGCACAGGGCTTGACCCCTGGCAGTGCTCAGGGGGCTGTGTGGGACTAGGGATCAAACCCTAGCAGCCCACAGGCAAAGTTTGCATTCAGCCCAGTGGGCTCTCCCTCTCCAACTTGAACCATCATTTTTGAGTGAGTGTAACTATCACTGTCACTGTTACTGTCTTCCCATTGTTCTTCGATTTGCTCCAGTGGGCACCAGTAACATCTCCATACATCCTGTCACAAGCAAGTGTAACCCAAGGGCATCTGCTTGCTCCAGGGACAGGAAGACCCTCAAACCATTCTTCAGGTCATGGAATTGAGGTCCATAATTGCTACTAGTTTTTGGCATAACAAATAAATAAAACACGGGTAGCTTGCCAGGATCTGCCGTGTAGGTGGTATATTCTCAGTGTAACTATGGCTATTACTTAAATAATTAAGCTTTGCACCAGAAATAATAGCCCTAAATTTCAAAATTTCTTCAATTCTAATTGAAATGCCTGCCCACAGTCCACATGTGTATTCCAGGGCATCACACACTCATTGTCATCTCAACCCTCCTGCCTCCCCCACCCAAACAAATAGTTGAGTCCTTTGCTTGAGCTGACTTTCATGTGTCCTCGTTGGGGAGGGCGCAAGGGGGAATTTGGGTTTTTGGTCCACATTTGGTGGTATTTAGGGGACCATATGTAGCACCAGGGATCAAACCAGAGTCAGCCACATAAGACAAACATATTTGCCCGGCTCTATCTCAGTCCTCACCAGTTTGCTTGATTCCCCCCTCATCTGCACACACACACACACACACACACACACACACACACACACAGAGTACACACATATGCACATGCATGTGTGCTCACAGGCCCTCTAGAACCTTCTCTTCTTGGCACAAGATGCTCTGGCTCCCAGATTTTGTGGACCCGCCATTTAGCAGGATGCTACACCCAGGTGGACCATCTGCTTCTATCTGGAGCATCAGCACCCAGCAAGGTCACTCAAACAGAGGCTGGTGCCACAAGCAGCCATGAGGAGGGATAGCGTCCTGCCCGTTCCAGCTCCCAGGGCTCACTCGCACACAGAAAGCTAACACCTTCCCTTTGCTTCTCTTTCCGATGCTTCTCTTCCAAATGCATGTTATTTTCCCCAGTCTTCAGGAAAGGAGACAGGTTTGCTCTGCAAGTGTTTGCTGGGTCACCGTGGCCTCCTGTGGCTTATAACTGTGTTTGTGTGTCTTTGTCATTTACGTAGAGATTCCCTCCCCACCAAGTGAAGTCAGTGTCTGCAACAGCACTGCACACAGCATCCTCATCTCCTGGGTCCCGGGCTTTGACGGCTTCTCCCCACTCAGGAACTGCAGCATCCAGGTAAGTCTCCAGGGTGAAGAGGGCACTCAAGTGGCACCCAGAGATGGGTGCTGAAGGCATTCGGCACCTCTGCTCACACTCCACTGACCTGCTCTCTGCCCAGTCACCACCCAGCCTGCGACCTATGTGGCTTATGCCCCCGGGATGCTGCTTCCGTCTTTTGCAGGACCAAACAAAAGAGGAAACTGCTTCCCACTCAGAGTATCATGAGGCCAGGAACATCCTTTTGTTTTTTTTTTTAAGTGATGCAAGATCATCATTCACTGTATCACTGTCTTCCCGTTCATCATCGATTTGCTCGAGCGGGCACCAGTAACATCTCCATATGACCTGTCTCATGCAAGTAGAGCCCAAGGGCACCTGCTTGCTCCAGGAACATAAAGAGTCTCAAACCATTCCATCAGGTCATGGGAATGAGGTCTAAATTGTTACTGGCATCTGGCATACCAAATACAACACGGGTAGCTTGCCAGGCTCTGCCGTGTGGGTAGCATACTCTTGTAGTCATCTCAAAAGATCATCATTATTGAATGAAATTGACTTAGAAAGGCATGAGGGGGAGAGAAAGAAAGGAATCTGTGTACAGGCTTCTCCAGAGTGGAAGAAGCAAGCAGAGGAAGATACATGTGCAAGGGAGAACACAGTTTGAGAGAGCAAACCAGAATCCTACATATGTATGTATGATATTTATGTATGTCCAAAGAAGGAACAGCTTGTGGCCAGGAGTTAAGGCTGCCCAGTGGCCCCCAGCCTGTCTCCCCTTTGGCTGGCTGTGAGAAAGGACAGAGAATCCTGAGCTAGGCCATTCTCTGTGCTAAAAGGACCACCTTGTCTTGTGACTCCCAGGAAAGCTGCAGGTCACAGGCCCTGTAGAGCCTTCACCCATTTCCAAACACCATCTAAAATTGGCATGAAAGTATGCTATAAAAATATGAGTAGGGGGCCGAGCGATAGCACAGTGGGTAGGGCATTTGCCTTGCACGTGGCTGACCCGGTTCAATCCCGGCATCCCATATGGTCCCCTGACAGCCGCCAGGAGTAATTCCTGAGTGCAGAGCCAGGAGTAACCCCTGAGCATCACCGGGTGTGACCAAAAAGAAAAAAAATATATATGACTAGGGCCAAAGAGCTAGAATAAGGTTTAAAGCGAATGCCTTCGGCCAACACATGTTTATTCACCTCACTACATGGTTCCATGAGCATTGTGGAGTACTACCCTGGAGGCCCCCAATCTCTCTGGGTGTCCCAGGTAATCCCCAGAACCATATCCTGGGGTCTTCACATCGAACCAGGAGAGGGCTAGGGCCTCCTGAGCACTACTTGGGAAGATCCAAATGAAAAACCAAAATAAGATAGGGCTGCAGAGATCATACAGCAGATAGATCATTTGTCTTGCTTGCAGCTGACCTGGTTCAATCACTGGCACCTCGTATGGTTTCCTGAGCCCCACCAGGAGTTGTCCCTTAGCACAGAGTCATGAGTAAGTTCTGAACACTGCTGAGTGTGGTTCACAAACCAAAAAAAATTAATGGATCGGTTAATTAAAAATGAAATAATTGTTTTCTGTCCTAAGATGTCATCTTTCCCAGATATGGACCCTGCTCTGTGTGTTCATCTCATGGAAGTAGAGAAGAGAGTAGTTACACTGCCCATTACTGATTTCCCAGAGCAGTCCTGGAACATTGCGGACATTTTTTTTGACTTAACATCTAGGCACTCATGTAGCCGATTATTGGAACTCAGAGGGGTCCCCAATATATACTGGGGTTCTGCAGGGTTACATTCAACAGGCCCTTGGCACATTCAGGGCCGGCGACCATTCCCCTGTAACTCCCAAACACACCCGATGGACAAAGACCACAGGCTCCTTGATAGCTCAAGATGCTAGCACTTTATTCAAGTCAAGTCTGCCCTTTATTTTTATTTATTCATTTATTCATTTATTTATTTACTTTTTCTTTTTGGGTCACACCCGACGACGCTCAGGGGTTACTCCTGGCTCTGCACTCAGGAATTACTCCTGGCGGTGTTCAGGGGGCCATATGGGATGATGGGGATCGAACCCAGGTCAGCTGCATGCAAGGCAAACGCCCTACCGCTGTACTATTACTCCAGTCCCAAGTCTGCCCTTTAAAGTGTCCCAAAAGGTTGGAGGTTGGGATATGCAAGAGGTGAATGGACCTTGATCCATTGGATCTTGAGATCTTTGAGAATCTTGAGATCCATTGAGAATCTTGATCTCAGTGAGAAGGTGTAAAAACCCTTCCTTGGCAGGACAATCTACCAGGGGTCCTCCCTCCAGAGAGAGAATCCTACCCTGGGGCTAATGACCTGCCCAGACAGAGGCAGAATCCTGGTGTTTTGTTTTCTCCTTTTCTTAGCTGGTAAACAATCATCTTAATAATATTTCCAATCATTTTGCATAAACACAGTAAGAGATACAGACATTTATCAAGAGTGATTTTTTTCCTGTGGAAAAGCTGTATATTCCAGACTACGTCCTGAGGCCAACTTTTATCCTAACCCCTACTGGTCCAAAATCTGTTACTTATTTTTGGAGTTTGTGATCTTTCCAGGTCAACTGCATGACCTTGCTCTTATCTTATTATCCTGCTTATGATACTTAGTCTGTCCCATGTCAAGGCCAGGGTAGCTTATTCATAGCATTCCCTGGGTCCATCCAAGTCCTGCAATGAGACCCTTCTTTTGGGGTGTAAAGAGCTAGAATCAATCTAAAGGCAACTGAGGTTTTAAGTTAGGAAATATAATGGATGCCCAGGAGTAAATATTTCAGAGTTAATTAACTCTTATACCACAAATGCATAGCCTTAACTGTCTTCCTGTGTCTATACAAAAGGCCTCTGCTCTAACATAAGAATATGCAAAGGGCATACAGAAAGAGAAAAACTATTTTACTTACGATACAAAACCCAGGACTGGCAAGTAGGAGACAGAGAACTGTGAACAAAGGGTAATCCAATAGTCCGTTGAGAGGCAGAAAGGGGGCTCAAGCCCTGGAATCTCTCTTGGCAAGCAACGAGCTTCAGAGCCTTCACTCCCCTGTCTTACAAGAACCCTTGCATGCAGGAGAGGTCATTGAAAATGTGGATCATTGGCTAAAGACATGAACTCATTCTGCCTTGTATTTCTGTATCACACATTAGTGTCAGGAATTGTTCCCAGTCTCATGAACATCTGGTCTACATTTGTTTTAAGGGCATTTACTTCCGCCAAGTCAGTCCTACCAGCCCAACTGAGAGAAGTGACTCTCTCCAATTTGATGCACTCAGAGTCAACGGTTTTTCCTTTTAATATTCTATGGAATTAGCGTTTCTGTGCTTCTTGCCTCCCACTCTTGTCTGACAGCTGTTCCGTCTCTGAGGAGTGAAGACATGGGTCATCCCCAAAATAGCCTCCACCCTCCTTCTGCCACCCCTAGTCTTGCTTAATTCTTGCCTAACTTCATTTGTAAACCTTCCAAGTACTGATAACTATTAGGAGTTCTGATTCTGTCTACAAATTCCTCACTGGGGATGCTTCTTTTTAGGAGCTTTTGTCGAGATCTGTTTCTCATGCCACCATCTCTACCCATTGGAAGTGTGATGGTTGATGGTTTGCAGCAGATTTACAGAATTGCACAAACATCACCACTCTCTAAGACGGTCATGTCAGTAAGGGATGGGCTCAGTTGTCTTCCTGGGTAAGCTCTTTCTGGTCTCTGTGTCAGATTCATACTGGCTTATAGAACTGAACTGGGAAGTGCTCCTTCCTCTTGTGTTTCTTGGAAGAGTTTGTGAAAGACTATTAATTCCTCCTTAGGTATGTATTAGAATTTACCCACAAAGTCATCTGCCTCTGAGTTTTCCTTTGGTGGGACTATTTTGGAACACTAGTTCAATATTTCTTGTAGGTATACATCTATTGAGATTTTCTGTTTCTTCTTGGACAAGTTTTAGTAATTTGTATATTTCTATCTAGGAATCAGTTCTTTTCCTCTAGGTATCTAGTTTGTGGTATATAATTAGTCATTATATTCCACTACCTTCTCATTTTTTCCTTGAAATTGGTAATATTGTCTTCTTTTATTCTTGATCTTAGTAATTTGTATCTTTCTTGCTAATTTTGTTGATCAGTCAAAACTGAAGATTTGTTCATTTATTTATTTATTTATTTATTTATTTATTTATTTATTTATTTATTTATTTTTGGATCACACTCGGCAATGCTCAGGGGTTTCTTCTGGCTCTGCACTCAGGAATTACTCCTGGCAGTGCTTGGGAGACCATATGGGATGCCAGGGATCAAACCTGGGCCGGCACAGGCCGGCCGCATGCAAGGCAAAAGCCCTACCCCCTGGGCTATCAGTCCGCCCAGATTTGTTTATTTTAATTGATGAATTTTGAAGAACAAAAGTTTGGTTTTCTGATTTGTTTTCTACTGTTTTTCTATTCATTCCTGCCCTAATCTTTATTTTCTTTCCTCTGTTTACTTTGACTGAGATGGCTTTTCTTATTTTTTTTTTTAATATTAAAGTTAGGTAATTGATGTGGGATTTCTGCCTATTGAATATAGGCTTTTTTTTTTTTGTTTTGTTTTTTGGGTCACATCCTGCAATGCTCAGGGGTTTCTCCAGGCTCTGCACTCAGGAATTACTCCCGGCGGTGCTCGGGGGACCATATGGGATGCCGGGATCGAACCTGGGCCAGCATGTGCCGGCCGCTGCAAGGCAACGCCCTACCCGCTGGGCTATCGCTCCAGCCCCTGAATATAGGCATTTATATTATACAGTTCCTTCTAAGCATTGCATTAACTACTGCTTTAACTACATCCCATTAAGTTTGATATTTGGATTTTCCTCCCATTCTTCTCAAGTTTTTCATTTTCCTTCTTATTTCTTATATATTCTGTTTTTATGTGAGTACATTCTTACATTTTCACATTAGGAATTACTCAAATTGCCTTCCTTTGTCTAATATTTCATTGTGTTTAGGGAATATATTTGGTATGGTTTCCATTTAGCCTTTAAAATTAATGATAGGGGCCGGGCGATAGCCCAGTGGGTAGGGCATTTGCCTTGCACGCGGCCGACCTGTGCTGGCCCAGGTTCGATCCCCGGCATCCCATTTGGTCGTCCAAGCACTGCCAGGAGTAATTCCTGATTGCAGAGCCAGGAGAAACCCTTGAGCATTGCCGGGTGTGACCCAAAAAAAAGCAAAAGTAAAATAAACAAACAGACAGACAGACAGATGATAGATAGATAAATAGAAATAAAATTGATGGTAGGTGTGGGGTAGTACACCAAGCTGTTCTCCGCTAATCTAGCTGTCTGTTCAATGCTAGGGCTCAAGAATGTGGTGCTCCTTGGGCCCCATGGAACAGGGTCAGCTGCACACAAGGCATGTGTCTTAACCCCTGTGCCGTCTCTCCAGCCTATCCTGTCACACTTAATTGAAGCCTGTCTTCTGTTCTAGCCAGTGTTCTTGCCTAGGAAATGTTCCCTGTGCCCCTCAGCACTGCTAAGTCTGGTTGGTCTACAGCTTTGCTCACGTCTTCTGTTTCTTGTTGATCTTTTGCATGAAGGAACACAGAGAACAGGGCTCTTACCGCACCTGGCTGATCCATGTTTGATCCCTGGCTCTCCATGTGGTCTCCCGAGCTCCACCAGGAGTGATTCCTGCACACAGAGCCAGGAGTAAACCCTGCGCACCACCAAGCAAAGCCAAATATATATATATATATATATATATATATATATATATATATATATAACAAAAAATGAGGAATTGAGGTCTCAACTATTATTATTATCATTCACTATTTTTTCCTTTTCTTTTTTGGGGGTCACACCTGGCTGTGTTTGGTTATCAGATCCTGACTCTGCTCAGGGATCATTCCTGGTGATCAACTATGTGCAAGGAAAGTATGTTCAATCCTGTACTGTCTCTCTGGCCCCTGAAATGTTATTTTTATTTTGGCTTGGGGCCATTTCCAGTGGTGATCATGTGTTACTCTTGGCTCAGTGCTTGGGGATCACTTCTGGTGCTGCTCAGAGGCCCATGCAGTGCCAGGGACTAAGCCCAGGCCTTTTACAAGTAAAGCCTGTGCTCGGCCCATTGAAGTATCTCTCTAGTCCCTTGATCAATTTTTTTTAAGTATTTTATTATACCACCATGAGATATACAAATAAAAAGATATACAATTAAAAAGTTCATGTTTGGGTTTTGGTCATACAGTGTTCCAGCACCTTGATCAATTTTTTAAAATATTTTATTTTTAAATTTTGAAGTACTGTGATTTATAATATTGTTTGTTCACCACTGGGTTTCATGCATACAATATTCCAACACTACACCCTCCACTAGTGTCTGCTTCCCTCCACCATTGTGTCAGGGTCTCCTCCCAGCCGACCTGTTACACCCCTCCCTGGAAAGCTCAGTTTCATTCTTATTTTTGAGTCCTGTATTTCTCCCTTCTGTTGTATACATTTTTGCCTTATGCATTTCAGGGCTCTGTTGCTGGGCGCTCCCAGGGCACATTTCCCTATGTACAAACATAACTGCCTGTAAAGCGACATAAGTGACTCATGGAGCAGCTCTTTAAAAAACTCATTCCAGGCTACTGAGCTGTTTGAAAAGTCCAAGAAGACATGAGGCTGCTTCCTGTGTTCGGGGGCACTGAGGAAGATCCTGCTCCCAGCAGAGAACACCTCAACTGAGAGGGCCCGGGGAGGTGAGAGCAAGGAGACGCATTGCAAGGCCTGAAAACGCATGCCACCTTGCAGAGGGCCACTGCTGGCTCAGAAACTCATCTTTGCCACCTTTTCTTCCCTTTGCCTTGACATTGGGTGGTCTTGGCACACTTGAAAAGTCACTCGTGGTTTCTCAATTTTTTTTTTTTTTACTTTTTGGGTCAAACCAGGCAATGTTCAGGAGTTACTCCTGGCCCTGCACTCAGGAATTACTCCTGGCGGTGTTCAGGGGACCATATGGGATGCCGGGATCAAACCCTGGCTGGCCGTGTGCAAGGCAAACACCTTACCTACTGGACTATCTCTCCGGCCCCTTGGCTGCTCAATTTTAGGGACCCCCAGCCTGGTGTGGATCCTATGGGATGCCTGGAAATGGTGCTTTTTTGTTTGTTTGATTGTTTGTGTGTTTGTTTATTTTTAACCAGCTGTAGCAAACAAGAATGCCATTATTTACCGGTCCGCTTATTTACCCTGCCACTGGCATGAGTGACAACTCTGCACGCATATTCATTTATTTCTCTGAAGTAGCAAATTGAGATGTGCGTGGGGCTCCTTCCTTTGCTCTGGCTCTGATCACTGTGTTTCTGTATCCTGCTGATGAACAGTCCTCTGCACTCTCCGTTTCTGAAGGGACCGAGGAAGGCTTTCAAATTTGAAACCCTGACTTGGTGAATGTTTTGGACAAGACTCAGGTTCACCTACTGGCAGGGCACAGCCTAGGCTTCCTCCTGCTCCCGACTTGGGTCCCTTCTTTCACCTATTCTTGGGCTCCTGCACTCTTTCTATTTTTGCCTCTCCCACGTACTTCTTGCCGCTTCATGCCCTCTTCTCTCCCCCTTCTCCCCCCCCCACCCCGCTGCAAAGCACTGTTTTTAGAAACCCCACCTTCTTCCAAGAATAAGCTTTTTCAAAGAGTATCCAGAGGCTGGAAATGCCCCGAACTTGCTCCGGAAATAGGAGTGGGGAGGGGGTGGCAAAGATTTCCTTACCCTAAGTCTCAGCCATGGGTCACCAGGAAGTTGGTGCAGCTCTAAAGAAACAAAAAGGGCTTTTTTGCCAACCACCACCCCCAAGATAAATGCTCAGCTTCGTACTTCTCCTCTGCATACTGCTCTGCCAGTGATGCTCACCCAGTGGTGTCGGCTGCCTCTGAGTCATGGGTGCGGGACCTGTCGTATCCTCTGGGGGATCTGAAATTCGAAATGCTTATCTGTGGCCCCTGGTCCTAAGTTTTAAATATGCTGCCTGAGATGATACAAAGGTATCCCCAAACCCCATGTTGTGTCAATTCCGTTATTAACTTAGTACCTTGCGAGGAGGTTTCAAATGTTTTTTCCAGATGGTTTTGGAAGCTTCAGTTTTATCTGATACTGTTCTGTCTTATTTTCACGAGCAACTGTAAATGTTTATAGCATTGAAGGGATTAGGGGAAATGTGCAATTTCAAAGAAAAAAGACCCACATGCCTCCTTCTCCCCATTCCCAGACAAGTGGTACACTAAAGGAAGAAGGGGACATTGAATGTGGGTTTTGATGTGGGGACCCTCTGGGCTTGACTCTCGCAGGTCTGAGGAGGGGCCTGGAGAGGGGATGTGCTGGTTCTGGTGGGATGAGAATTCGGAGAAAAGAGCTGATGTGTTTAAAAGATATTTCACATAACATTTGTTTCGTGAGTTGCAAATACGCATTCCTGTAGCTCCCCAGCCCCCAAAATGCCAGAAAATTGGCATCCAGGTGTGCTTTTGAAGTTGAATCTATATTTCAGTTGTGAGAGAGTGGTCAAAGTAAAGGGCAAGCTGATACTAACCAAGGTGAGAACAGATTCCCTGAGCTACCTCGCTCTGTTTACATTCCTTAAAACACGCTTCCCTTCTAAAGCAGGAGTTGGGAAATGTTTTCTTTGGAGACTTTTAGGCTGGCCACCACTTACGGTGTCTACAGACTTTTTTTAGCATATTTAGTGTAATGGCCAAAAGAAATGGGAAATTGAGGCAACCATGAGAAAGGCAGGGGCTATTTATTTTATAATGTGATAATTGTTTGTGGGGCTTTGGCGCCACTCCTGGCAGTGCTCAGAGGACCATGCAGTGCCAGGCATTAAGGCAGGGCCTGGTCTCCAGCTTTTGACCCTCTCCCAGGTCCTCTAACTGTAATATCAATGGTGATACTTCACTGACAGGCTTATTTTAGGCATTTCCCTCAGGCCCTCCACCATTGTGTGAGTAGCACAGGAATGTGATTGGAAATGAGTGGGACTGGCGGAAGCAGGTACTTCCCTCTGCGCAGAGAAGGGCTGTGTGCAGCACAGACCAGGCGCCCGCATCCTCACTCACGCTGCTCCACCTTCTCTTTCCTCACGCAGGTCACAGAAGCAGATCTGCTGAGTAATGGTTCCGTCAGGATTTTCAACACCTCGGCCTGGCCACATCTGTATCAAGTCGAGCAATTGCAAGCTCTGGCCAACTACACCATTGATGTGTCCTGCATGAATGACATTGGCTGGTCCTCATGGAGCACTGGGATTCTGGCCAGCACGACCGAAGGAGGTAACCGTGGGGACTCGGGGTGAATAATCACCCCCGATGGCAGATGAGGAAGCAAAGCCTCCTCTGGGGCCTGATTGAGGGTTTATATTTGCTTGTGGTGCTCAGAGGCTCACACCCCTTTAGCTGTGGTGCTCACATGCATCTGGCGAGTCTGGTGGCAGTGCCAGGGGTCATAGACAGCAGAGTCTCCTAAAGTGTGCCAGAGCCGACACTGGGGAACTCATGACCCCTTGTTGCAAGGGAGTCTCAGCTCCTGTCCAATTCCCGGGACCCCTGGGAATTGTACTGTGTAGCCAGTAAGAATAGGGAAGAACATACTTTCTGCTCTACTTTAAAAGGGTTCAGACAAAACATATACATGTCTTTTCGTTTATTTAGATGATATCTAGAAATCCCTTTTAAACACATCAGCTCTTTTCTCTGAGTTCTCATCCCACCAGAACGAGCACATCCCCTCTCCAGACCCCTCCTCAGACCTGCGAGAGTCAAGCCCAGAGGGGTCCCACATCAAAACCCACATCCAATGTCCCCTTCTTCCTTGTGCTATTTGTTCTACATACAAAACACTTATTTTTTAGTTTCTGAAATGGACTTTTGACATATATCTTTTAGCAATTTATTTTTCCCCATTAGATATTTTTATGGTAGTACAGTGATCCCCCATTGTGTGTGTGTGTGTGTGTGTGTGTGTGTGTGTGTGTGTGTGTGTGTGTGTGTGTTGGTTTTGGGGCCATGTCTGATAGGGTTCAGGGCTTACTCCTGGTTCTGATCTCAGAGATCACTCCTGGTACTCAGTGGACCATATGCAGTGCCAAGGATCTAACCCTGAAAACCCCATGCAAGGCAAGTATCCTACCTGTAGTAGTATCTATCCACCCTTCCAGCCCCCTTTATTCATTTTACTGACTGGGTATAAGTATTCCATTGGGAAAATGTACATTATAATTATAATTATTGACCACACATTAAAGTTATTCATTTTTGGTACTTATACTTTTTTTTTTTTTTTTTTTTGGTTTTTTTTGGGTCACACTCGGCAATGCTCAGGGGTTTCCTGGCTCTGCACTCAGGAATTACTCCTGGTGGTGCTCGGGGGACCATGTGGGATGCCAGGGATTGAACCCAGGCTGGCATGGGCTGGCCGTGTGCAAGGCAAACGCCCTACCTGCTGGGCTATCTCTCCGGCCCCACTTTAATTAATAGAATCTTACATACATGAAACTTTTTCTGGATTGAATACCTGAAAACATAGTTGATCAGAGAGCATATCATTTGCATTTTTATTGATTTATTTATTTTTATTATTTTTTTTTTTTGCTTTTTGGGTCACACCCGGCAATGCTCAGGGGTTTCTCCTGGCTCTTCACTCAGGAATTACTCCTGGCGGTGCTGGCGGGACCATATGGGATGCCGGGATCGAACCCAGGTCGGCATGGGCCAGCTGTGTGCAAGGCAACGCCCTACCCGCTGGGCTATCACTCCGGCCCCTCATTTGCATTTTTAATAGATTATAGTCCTGCTTCTCCCTCACAGCAAAGAATATAGTAATAAATAACCCTGACCTATTTCCCAAATCATTTTATACATTCATGCATGTACTTTTATCTTTGAATGTTTGTGAGAGAAAACAGATTTTGACATAATATAAACAGGTATGTGATTTGTGCTGAATTTACAATAAACTAGAAAGAAAACCCAATGCTAAATTCTCCATTTTGACATCTAACCCAGTAATTGACATTTTTACCTTCCGGGCCACAGAGGTGGCTCAGTGCTGAGCGCCTCACCTGCCTTGCCTGCAGGATCCCTGAATTCAGTCCCTGGCACAAGCATGAACCCCCAAGCACTGCCACAGCGACCTTTAAGGACTAACCAGTAATAGCCCCTGACTCACCCCTGACTGCTGGATGTGACTCAGAAATAAAACAAAACACACAGAAAAAACCACTTGACCCCCTAGTCCTCAATGACATGCCTGTGGGGATGTGACTCAGCAGCAGAGCTCATGCCTCAATCTGTGGGACCCTGGCTTCCATCCCTGGCATTGTCATATTGCTATATTGCTTCTACCACTATACTATTATACTATACGACTACCATGGTACTAAACTACTACTATACTGCTTAAACTATACTACAACTACTAGACTACTACCATTACCTTCCATTGTACTAAACCACTACTATACTGCTTTTATACTATACTACTACCACTACCTTCCGTTTTACTAAACCACTACTATACTGCTTTTGTACTATACTACTACCACTACCTTCCACTATACTAGAGCACTACTATACTGCTTTTATTTTATTTTTTTAGTGTTTATTTATTTTTTTAAATTTTTTTATTATACCACTGTGAGACATACAATTACAAAGGTGTTCATAATTGGTTCTTGGTAGTACAGTATACAGTATACCAGCACCCATCCCTCCACCAGTGCCCCATTTCCACCACCAATGTACTCCACCCCAGGCTGCCACAATAGCAGGTATCCTAGTTTCTTCTTCTTTCTCTCTCTGTCTCTCTCTCTGTCTCTGCATCTCTCTCCCTCTTCTTTTACACATTGTGGCTAGCCCTGCAGATATTTAGAGTTTATCAGTTAAGTCTCTTTGTGTATATTCAATGGTGTGTTTTAATCTGCCATTACCATTTCCCACATTTAGTAAAACACTGGTATCTATTTATATTCTATTAATGAATGCAATATACTGCTTTTATACTATACTACTACCACTACCTTCCACTATACTAAACCACTACTATACTGCTTCTAAACTATACTATACCAGTATACTATACTTCACTATACTATACTACTACTCCTAATCCATCTTACATAGGTTTTTGACTGATTGACTGGTCAGCTCTGTCCAGTCCCCAGTCACTGCATCTGGACTATAAAATGTGACCCCTTTCTGAGCTCAGCAGGGCTCCCCCACCTTGTACATCTCAAATGACCCATGAGTGTTCCACCTGTCAGCCCACTCCCCACCTTCCTCTAGGGAACCCTGTTACTTGGCTTGCTTAGCAAGACCCCATCTGGGTCACTCCTTTCCCCTCCCCACCTCTCAACACAGCACGTGGGGTCTTTAGCTGCGAGGAGGGTGAGGGTCCGCCGAGACTCGCCTCATCTGGGGCCTTTCTGAGGATGCCCAGGAGTCCACGTTCCAGGAATGAACCTCTGCCTTCCCTCTGGGTTTCTTCACTCTCTCTCTTTTCCTTCAGTAGCCCGTCGGCAGCACCTTCGAATGTCACCGTGTTTCTCAATGTTTACAGTCATAAGGTGAACGTGAGCTGGGTCAAGCCTCTGCTGAAGCGGCAGGACGGGCCCTGCAGGGCTACCAGATCTCGCACCTGTGGCAGAGCACGGAGACGCAGGTGAGTCAGATGCTGAGGCCTCGCGATTTAAACGTGACAGCCCCTGTGTCAAGCAAGCCACGTCCAAGTGCGAAGTCATGTGTGGAACACGCTGGTGTCGGCATGTTGAGATTGTTGCAGAACTGTTTATTTTTATATGAAAATACCTGGGAGCCCTGCCAAAAGTGCAAAACCAGGAGTGAGCCCTGAACACCACTGGGTGTGACTCCAAAAAGCAAAACATTAAAAAATCACAATCCCATATGGTCTCCCAGCAACGCCAGGACTAATTCCTGAGTGCAGAGGCAGGAGTAACTCCTGAGCATTGCCGGGTGTGACAACAAAAAATTCAGAATTCACTGAATAGTCCCAAAGTTCCATCTCTGGGGTTCTCCCCAGTCCCTCACTCGCCCTTTCATTTATTTATTCATTGAATGTTCTCGCGGGACTCAGCCTCTGTTCTCACCCCATTCTTTTTTTTTTTTTAACATTTTATTATACCACCGTGAGATATACAATTACAACTTTGTTCACGCTTGGGGGTTTCGGGTCACACAGTGCTCCAGCACCCCGCCTCCACCAGTGCCCCTCAACCACCACCCATGTCCCCAATTCCCTCCCCCCCTCCCATGTCCTGCCTAAATGGCAGGTTCTTTATCTCCTCTCCTCTCCCTCTCTCTCTCCTCCTTCTCCCACAGATTGTGCTCACCCCATTCTTGTATGAACCACCAGGTAGCCAACTTTTCTTCCTTCCTTCCTTTCCTCCCTTCATTTACCCCTTTTCCTTCCTACCCTTTTACTTCCCATCGCCCTCCTTCCATCCCTCCATCCTTTCTTTTTTCCTCCCTCCCTCCCTCTCTTTTATCAATAGGGACTCTCCTAACAGTGCTCCAAGACCTGAGGCCCATTCTAGTGATGCAGCAATGGAGTGCTGCTAGGGGTTATTAGTGCCAGAGGCGGGGTGGCCACCAGGCACATCTGTGCACACACAGGATATGCTCTCATGCAGCACGTGGGCTCATTTCCATTGTTCAACTTGGCTTTTATAGGGTTTCTCCTAAGCTGCCCTCTGTGGGGCTTTCTCCCTAGGTAAGATGTTGCTTGGGTGGTTGCTAAGGGAAAAGTTGGGAGCAGGTAGTGGTCTTCTTTGATATTCCTTTCCTAGCCTTTGTTCCTGCTGGAGCTTCTCCCGACGGACATCCAGCCTCTCTCTGGGCCTGTGTTGGCCCAAGGTAAAGGTCTTATCAACTTTAGTTGCTGTGTTCATATAAGTTGGGGTTTTTAGCAGTCTTAGGGCTGTTGGTGTTCGACAGGTTTAAGACCTCACCCAGTGCAGACAGAGGGACAAAGACGAGTAAAATGAAGAAACAGGAGAAGTTTCTTGGGTTGTGTTGCAGGCGGACCCTACTGACCTCTGGTGAGGTTGGGGAGAGCCATACCCTGGGAGAGGCTAGGGGGATGTCCTGGGATATAAAGGGAGCAAAACTGGTGTGTTTGGTCTGGCCATCTGTTATCTGTAGGGGGTAGGTGTAAGGAAGTGTGAAATGCAGCCTGGTGGCTACTCAGGCCCAGATGGGCCAAAAGTCCATCCGCACAGGATGTGGGAGTGTTGGGGAGGTGGGAGCGAAGGTGATGAATGTCGCTGTCTCATCAGCCACCACCATTTAGTCCCAAGCAAACCTTAAAGTTTTATTACGTCCCAAGAATTCATAGCCACGGGAGTGGGGATTGGGGGCAGTGCCCTTGCCTACCTGCTTGCCTCTTCAGAAGCTTCCTTCCAGTCACCTTCCACCTCACAGCATCAAGCTTTGATCAAAGCTTGATAAAAGTGGGTTGTCAGCGATGGCGGCAGAGGAGAAAGAAGAGAACTTGGAGCTGGGGAAGTGGCTCGTGGTGGTAGAGCACAGGCTGTGCATGGGGGAGCCCCCCAGGTCTAATCCTCAGCACTGCATAGTCCCCTGAGCACCTCTGGGAACGTCCTCTGCACACTATAGCGTGGGACACTGAAACAGAACAAAAACAAACACACAAGCAAACAAAAACCAGAAGACAGCTTAAAAGTTCACAGTTGTACTGCTTCATAGCAGCAATATCAGGTTGTGGTTTGTACAGTCAAGCCTTGGTTAGGGGTTATTGTAGCCTTTCATTTCTTGGTCTTGGCTCCTAAGGCCCTTGTCCAAGGTAGCTGATGATGAATTGTGTTTGCATATGGGCTGAATCAGAGCCTCAAAACCGCTCAGATTGAAGCTCTTTTTTCTCCATGCCAGCCTAAGTTTAGACACAGAGTAACAGTCATCGTTTCAGCTTTGAACACAACAGTCATTGTTTTGGAGATAATTTTTTCTCCAGTTGGCAGTAAATGAAATTATCAGCAGACCCTGAACAATGTGAAACAGACCAATTTGACTAAAGAGCTATAAACCACCTCTTCTTCTGTCGGGGGCAGCCTCTCCTCTAGAGTGGAGCTTCCAATCTGAGGCCATTGGAGGGGTGGGTGTGAGGAAGGCCAGAGTGACGCAGGGCCAATGCATGTAACCAAAGGCCAGAGCACGCAGCTCCAGGTCCTTGGCGCCTCTGTTCACAGCCCTCTTCATGAGGACAATGCTGACCCAGTCCTGTGTCCCTTGCTGTCTTGGCCTCTTTGTGGATGCTGGGCCAGCCCCGTGAGAAGGTCATTGCACTGTACCCCTAGGTCCTTGGTGTTTCACCTGGGTCTCCAGAGAGTACAAGTCTCTGGGGCACAGTTTCCTTTGGATAATGTTCTCAGAAATGCATGCAAGCATCTAACTGAGACCATGCAGTACCAGAGATCATACCTGGGGAAACACAGCCATTGAAGGGAGACCCACCTTGGGAGGAGCCTAGAGTCTATACCCAGGTGGAGCTTGAGATGATCTCTGCCCCTATCACCCCAGTTACTGCAAAGTCTGTCTGTGTGTGTGTGTGGGGTGGAGGGGGCGATGCTGGGGATTATTGAACTGGGGTTGGCTGCATACAAAGCATGTGCACTAACTCATGTACTAGCTTCAGTTCCTGAATTCTTCTGTTTGGGGAAAGTGAAGTAGAAGGTTAGAAGGTATGACTTTATCTCTCAAAAAGTGTCAGTTCATTTCCATTATTAGGAAACTACTCCTGCAGTTATGTCTTTATTTTTTTTTTGGCAAGGTCTATGCCTTTGAGCAATATTCCCACTCTACTCAATGTGGTGTTTTGTAGGTCTTTTCAGAACTTGAGGGTAATGCAGTCAATGCTGAAAACTTAGTTTTCAAAGTTTGTGTTCATTTGGGTTTTTTGACTTTTTTTACTTTTTGGGCCACACCTGGAAGTGCCTAGGGCTTATGCCTGGCTCTGTGCCCAGGGATCACTTTTGGCAGGCTCAAGTGACATTACGGGGTACAGGCATTCTAACTCAGATCAGTCACAAGCAAAGGCAGACGCCCTACCTGATGTACTAATGCCTCTGGTTCCATAGTGTTTCTTCTCTATCCTGTAATGAAAGTGTCATCTTCAGACTAAGAAACTCCTGAGATTCACTCTATGTTCATCTGTAACATTTTTTTGCCTTGCCACAAATGCTGCCACTCATTGTGATGACCAGGTCACATATGCTTAGCTGTGGTGCTCACACACTTGGTTGGGTAGTTACTGAGGGACACACCCTCTGGTTCCACTGCTTACACAAGATGTATGGTGCACTTCCCATGTTTGTGTGGTACCCACTCACACTTGGCCCTGCTGCTCCTGTATCTTTAGTTGTGTTGGGGTGTTTGCCTGGGGGCCACAGCTTTAGTTAGGGTGCTTGCTGGGAGGTTGCACCCTTGATTGTGTTGCTCATACACACCTGAATGTTGGGATCACACACCTGGTTCGGTGTCAGGATCATACACCTGGCTGGGTGTTGAGATCCCACACCTGGTTGGGTGTCAGTGGGATCACACATCTGGCTGGGTGTTGGGATCACACACCTGGCTGGGTGTCAGTGAGGATCACACATCTGCCTTGGTGTTGGGATCACATGCTCCTTGCAGTGTTGGGGGCTCAGAAAGTAGTTGCCAGGTTTGTACCAGCCAAGCATGGCAGAATCAGAGACTTAGCTCACTGCCTCACAGCTTGCCAGGTGGGTGCTTTTAGCAACTGAGCTACCTTTGTGCCATCCTTTGGGCATATGTGATGAATAACATTATATGTTCTCCATATGTGTATGTGTGAGTGTGTGTATGTGTGTATATATGTATATATGTATATATATATATGTGTGTGTGTATATGTATGGGTATATGTATATGTATATGTGTATGTATGTGTATGTATATCCTTTGAAATAGAAATAGTCAGACCCAAGTATACTGTTTTCCTTAGCATTGAGCTGTGTTGCTTATCTTTGTAGAGGCCCTTGGACACACTTCAAAAGTACTTCTAGCACTATGGCCTCTATGCAGGGACCTGGCTGGCATTTTTGTCTCTGTGAACGGAACAGTCTATTGAGGAGATTTTTTTTAAATTTTATTATACAACCGTGAGATATGCAGTTACAAAATTGTTCATGATTAGGTTTCAGTCATACAGTGTTCCAGCACCATCCGTCCACCAGTGCCCATTCCCACCACCAATGTTCCCTGATTCCCTCCCCACTCCTGCAGCCTCCTCTACAGCAGGCACTTTTGCCTCTTCTCTCTCTCTCTCTCTCTCTCTCTCTCTCTCTCTCTCTCTCTCTCTCTCTCTCTCTCTCTCTCTCTCTCTCTCTCTCTCTTCTCCTACACATGTGGTTTGCAATACATACATTTAGGGGTTATCATGTATCTCCCTTTGCCTATATTCCATGCTCAGTTCTAGGCTGGTATTACCATTTCTAACAATTATTAGCACACTGGTCCCTTCTCTGTCTCACCTAATTTATGATTCCTACACACTTGCTCTCCTGGGGAGTTTGAACTAGAAATCGCCATTCCCATTTCCATAAGGAGTCTGTAGACTCTTCTGGAAATGAATTTGGGGAAAGGAATTTGGTAAATAAGTTTATAAAATATTTTCCATTCTTGCCCTTCTCAAAGACCCACAATGTATACTAACAAGTTCAAGACCCTTTAAAGTTCTGTAATAAGAAAATCAGTTTAACTCTGACTCAGAATCACACAGATGTTAGAGACTCATTCTATGTGTCATTCCTGTGGAGCTCACTGTTTTGGAATCGTGGCTTTAAAGCTGGTTTTTCTGTTTGGCAAGAGTGGAGAACTTAGATCAGAATATGGATCTAGAGACAGCATGACATGTAGACCCACTTCTTTGAAGACCTGGGTAAGGCCCAGAGAAATAGAGCAGAGGTAAGGCACTTGTCTTGTACACAGCTGACCCAGATTTGATCTCTGGCACTGCATATGGTCCCCTGAGCACTGCTGGGTGTGGCACTGAAACAAGCTATCAGACCCTGGGAAGCCACAGTGATCTTTGGATTCTTGGACTAAGAGCTGTGTCCTGACAGCTCTGGTCTGGGTATAGCCTTTTCCTTGCCTCGTTCTTCCCTCTCACTCTCTGGCAAAAGAACCAGGTATGTGCATTGGTGTCATTTTATTTATTTATTTATTTATATATATTTTTGCTTTTTGGGTCACACCCAGCAGTGTTCAGGGGTTATTCCTGGTTCTGCACTCAGGAATTACTCCTGGCAGAGCTCAGGGGACCATATGGGATGCCAGGAATTGAACCCAGGTTGGCCTTATGCAACTCCTACCCGCTATGCTATCACTCTGGTCCCGAGGTTTCATTTTCAAGGTATGAGGTATGCCTGGCTCATGTGAGACAGGCCAGCCAGGGGTCTGAAACACCTCTGAAACCCAGACTGGTTAGAGGGTGACTCATGTTGCTTGGAGGGGAACCCTTCCATAGAGAAGAGCTCCATGGAGAAGTCTGGAAATTTCATGGGTAGAGGAACTAGACAGCCTGGATTATTTTTTCAGATGCATTGAGATGTTGAGGGATGTTTCAGGTTCAACTCTGTAAGAAGGTCTTTCTTCATAAGGAATGAAGACCCCAATCAAACACTCTGGGTGCCCCTGAGAAAGTGATGCCCATCATGGGGGCTGTTGGTATCACACCTGTGCTTGATGGCTTCCCTGCAAGAACTCATTTCCCTCTTCCAAGCACACCCTGTGAAAGATGTCATTGTTTCCCTGTGAGAAAACTGGAGCTCAAAGAGGTTGAGTAGCTTACCCAGCATCACAGGTTCGGAGCTGATTGTATCAGGATAGAAACCCACATCTAGCTGACTCCAAATCCAGTGCTCTTCAGAGTCTCACTGCTCTTTCCCAGATGCCCTTGGCTGTCGGTGAAGCCGCTGGGGTCCCCCGACAGTGCCGGGAAGCGAATTACCTTCTACCTCCGGTTGGCAGGGAATGGATGAAAACTCAGGAATCCGATGCAGTTTTAAAAGGGCTTTACTAGCACAGGTTCCAATATACAATCCAAGATCAGGGAAAACCTCCGGACTCTGGGTTCCCAGCTAGACCCCAGCCACGTGTTGGCCAAGATAGTTGCCACCACGTGTTGAGGGCCAACAGAGAATGGAGAGGACGGAGAAACAAAATGCCAAGGGAAGCCAAAATGGCAAAAAAGAGAGCTTCTTTCTTCTTGCAGCTTATTTTATAGCTAGAAATCCCCCCAAACTTCCCAGCCTGGCCCATTGTGGGTTGGGCTATCTAGAGATAAAAACAGGAAACCAGCTCTATAGAAATGTAGCACTTCAGGAGGCCTTCTGGCTGTTTACAAGAACCCAGAGCTGATTCAAAGCCTCCCTAGCAGAGCTGGGAGTAGCTATAAGCTAAATGTAACTTCTCCTGACAGAGAAGGTCAAATGCCTTCAGGTAATTTCTCCCAGCACCTCACCTAGGCCCTTTTATATGCTAATGTCTTGAGCCAATATCTGCCTGAAAATACCTTTATAGGGTAGACAAGGGGTTTTTTGAGATGGCATGCCTCTGTACCAAAGACTATACTAATGCCAGTTAAATATTTCTCCAATCTTTCACAAGAGTCTCCTCTACTTCACGGTAGTTTTGTATTTTAGTTGCCTTTGAGTTATCAGGGAGCCATGCTTGCTTGCTTGGAGGCAAACAGCATTTCTCTCTGAGCTAATTACTTAGAGATCCAACGTGGCCAGGCAAATATGCTGGTAAGATCTAGCTGGTCCCACGATGATTGTGGGGTAGCATGAGAGAATATTTATACCAGCCAGTACAGAATACATGGTCAGATAAACTGCCACATTTAAACTACCCCCCTATCTACGAAGTGACCTGCAGGAGGCAATCCAGGGCATCTGCAGAGGCTCTTAGGAGTCCTGCAACACTTGGCCATCTGCATGTTTCATGTTTGGAGGGGCGGGAATGGGGCTTTTTGGGTCACACTCAGCAATGCTCAGGGGTTACTCCTGGCTCTGCACTCAGGAATTACTGCTCGGGGGACCATATAGGATGCTGAATATTGAACTGGGTCAGCTTCGAGCAATACCCTACATGCTGTACTATCGCTCTGGCCCCCAATGATAATTATGCAGTTGTCTGTGATGCAGATGGGCCTCACAGGTGGCTTATGTGAGGCCGAAGGGGAGGGAGAGATGGTCGCTTTCTCCCCCAGCCCTCTCTGCCTCCCGGGACCCGCTGGGCAGGCTAAGGACTGATAAAGTCTGCAATGAGCCCTTACGGGCGTGGGCCTGAGCCCCACCAACCCCACAAGGTGGCTGTCAAGCCACACCTGATTTCCGTTTGATCTCTAGGCATGGGAGTTGATCCCCACCACCCGAGATTTCTCAGGGAGTCATGGACCCAGGCTGGAACGAGGAACTGCTCTTTGCAGGAAAGGAAAGTCAGTCCTAGGCCTTACCCAGGGTTGCCTCAGGGTTCTTGTCTTCCTCGCAGAAAAAGAATTTTCAGGAGTCGACAAGCAGTGAAGTTTTACAGACTTTATTAAGGAGGTTTTTTAGGAGAGGGGGGAGGGGAGAGAAAGAAAGAGAGTAACGTGCTCAAGGGAGAACACAGGCTACTCCAAAGACAGAGAGGGCGTAGAGAGAGTACACATCTCAAGAGGGGAGATGCGGGCAACACACGTCTCAGGTACCACATGTGCTTGGCCACATGGGCTCAAGCAGCATGTGTGTCCATGCAGCATGTGCGCTGTCCTTTGGTCAGGACGGCTTTTATAGATTTCTCCCCAACTTACTCCCATATGGGGCTTCAACCTAGGTTACTAGGGCCATTGCCAAGGGGAATAGACTTTGGGAGTGGGCTTCTTTGACTGGAATGCTTTGGAGTCTTCTGTGAGCTGGGTCCTGGGCCCAGAGGCTGATTTATTTTCCTTAGGAGAGTTAATTATCTAAAGCCTTTAGAAGGGCCAGTGGCCCATGGGCTTCACACATTCCCTTTGGCCTTTCCTTCCCCAGGGTCTATTGTTGATAGTGGTCTTATCAAGTCTGGTTTCGGTTTTCATTCAGGTGTGGCTCTGGATTTCTTCTTATTCAGGAATTTTTATTGCCATGTGGCGCCCCCTGTCTGCCTGCCTACAACATCTGAAGCTGTGTATTCAAGACCACAGCACTGCCTACAGGGAACATGAGCCCAACTTCTAGGATGCACACCAATAGTGGGGCAGAACATGCATAGACTGGTTCCCTCCAGTGTCTGGCTTTAGATGCATTTTTCTGTCAACTCTCAGTCAATAATAAAATAAATATTTGTGGCTAAGAATATGATTGCACCTTTCTTGCCACAGTTGGCACTGAGGTCATTGAAAGATCAAGGATAGGACTTGATGGTAGAACACTTGCCTCCCTAGCCCCACCAAACAAAAACAGAAAGCAAACATGGTTCTAAAACAAGTTGGAGACGTTGCATCAATTTTTTTTTAAATCCAGGAATCATTTAGAAACTATATTAGGTATAACCATTTGAGAATATTCTTACAGAAAGTTTATATACTTGACTAGAAATTTATCCTATCTTTCTAATTATGGCTTCAGTATTTATCATAATTCCACCCCTAAAATGGGATGATCCTTTATGTGTTTCCAAAACATGTGGCCTGTTAGCAATGGTCAGTGTTGTTTCTGCTTTGGAAGGTTCAAAATCCTCGCTCCGCTCTGATGATAGCCATCCCTCCCTCAGGTCACTTTTGCCCAGGGACCAGCTTCTTTGTAAGCACTTTCCCAGATCAGATTCTACATATAAGTTCAATTACGGAAGGGCATGTTGAAATTAAACTGTAAAGTCACCGGACAGGGTGACGGCACTTGCCTTGTCTGCAGCGGACCTGGGTTTGATCATTTGCACCCCATGTGGTCTCTGACCACTGCCTGGTGTGGCCCCAAAATAAGCAAGACAAATAAAATGTGTGTACTCCAGGTTTTATGAGTTACGAGTTTATGAATTTATGATTTTTTTGGCCCTATGCAACTAGAGGTTATAAGCTAGTTTGGATAAATTTGTTTTCATCAGGACTTCTCTTGCCCTAGGTATGGCATAGCCTTTCACAATCATGCAATTCTTAAAAAAAAAGGCCTTCCGTAAATGAAGTCTTTGTGGGATGTGTCTTTGTGAGTGAAGTGTCCAGCCCCAGCACAGGCCTGTGTTCCCTGTCAGGCATGAGGGGTTGTGTTTTGAAGTGCTGTTCAGTCATTGGTGCTGTGTTTCTGTTGATCCCCAGTCACCAGCCTGACTCAACTATGCCCCATGACTGTGTGGGCTCAGGCCACAGAGTTGCTTGTTGGACACTGTTTTGACCACCCACCCAGATTCTCTAGAGAATGACCAACTCTTCTGTAACACAGACTGGGACCACCATAAACAAAATGCTCTTTCAAAGAAACAAAAAAATTACTGCCTGACTCTATCCAAAAGTTGATCATGATTCATTTGTTGACTCAGTTAACAAACAAGCAAACAAAACAATTAGGCAGCTCTCTTTGGCACCGTTGAGTGGAGTAGACAGATGCCAACAAAAAACTTCGGAGGCCCTTTTTTCCCGCCTTTCATTCTGGTGGTTGCTGCCTGTTTATATTCCAAAACTGTTCCTTGGAGGCTGACCTCGACAGCCCCAGGGTACTGAAAGACAGGTCTGCCTGCCCTGCTAGTAGGAGTGACCAATGACAGAATGACCAGGGGACAAATTAGTGGCCCTCCTGATGCATTTGCAGCATGCTCCCTGTCTTCCAAAAGCTTCTCCTGTGCCCAGCATCGTCGGCCATGGCCCCGTCAGAGGCTGCTGCTCTCCTTTTGTTTGTGTTTTTTTTTGTTTTGTTTTGTTTTTTTGGTTTTTGGGTCACACCCGGCAATGTTCAGGGGTTACTCCTGGCTCTGCACTCAGGAATTACTCCTGGCAGTGCTTGGGGACCATATGGGATGCCGGGGATCAAACCCAGGCCGGCACAGGCCAGGCACGTGCAAGGCAAATGCCCTACCCGCTGGGCTATCGCTCCAGCCCCTGCTGCTCTCCTTTTGGATCTGTTTTTGTGGATGAAGTGAAGAAGAAGAAGTGTGGAAACAGTGGTCCTGCTCCCTGGAGTGTGGCTAGTACGGCACCCCTCAGAAGATCCTGTGATGCACAACCTGTCCGCCCTTGGTACCTTGCTTTCTTACGGCCATTCATTCTCATTCTCATTCATCTGCTCTCTGTCCCTAGAAAGAGTTCCTTGAAGAAGTCAGCCAGAACAGCAGCCACGCCGAGATCTCCATTGAGTTCCACAATGCCACGTGCACTGTGAGGATTGCAGCTGTCACCAAAGGGGGTGTCGGACCTTTCAGCAAACCAGTAGAGCTTTTTGTCCCTGCGCACGGTGAGAGACTCCTTACTGGCTGATTGGATGCAGCTGTCCTGGTGACACTAAGGGTTACCAGTGGGATGGATAGAGTGGGCCTTGCTTTTCAACTACATTCAACAGTATTCAGAGACCGTTTTTGACTCTGCTAGTAATGGTTAGGGGACCATTTGGTGACAGGAATCAAACTGGTGGGATTCAAGCAAATGCCTTAGCACGTACTCTACCCTCTCTCTAGAGTGTTTTGGATAGGGTTTGTCTTGTAGTCATATGACTTATACTACAGAAGGAATTTTTTTTGTGCCCATGTGAATCATCGTATTTGTTTCTAGCTTTGGTCAGCTTCTCGTGTTTGATCCTTTATGCTTTCAACATTGTATTTTTGGAGTCCCTTTTGTAAGGTTGTTGCTGGAGGGGCTGGTGATGTAGTATAGTGGGTAAAGCACTTGCTTGCATGCATCTGACTTGGGTTTATCTGCAGCATTTCAGATGGTGCCCTGGGCACCACCAGGAGTGAGCCTGGAGTCAGTCCCTCAGCACAGTCAGGTGTGACCTGAACACATAGACACACAGACACACACACACACACACACACACACAAGCTGCTGGAACAATTTGTTCTGCAGCATTGTCATCCTTTTGGGACAACTCCCTCATTCATATGTTGTTTGTCCAGCAAACAACATAGTATCGATAATCCTATGGAAGGTCAGTTCCAAGGTCAGTTCCTTCTCATAATTCCACACACATGCATTTCAAATCCATCAACTTTTCCTTTCATTTCCTTACCCTCCAGGAGAGAAATAAAATTGATTCTTCTCTAGTGTTTTTTAAGTTAGAGTATATCCATCAATGTTTGTTTTAGTACTTTTTCTGATTCCTTCTACACTTTTGTCAAGACAAAAGAATTTTTCCCTGGGGCTGGAACCATAGCACAGTGGATAGGGCGTTTGCCTTGCACACGGCTGACCAGGGTTCAATCCTTGGCATCCCATATGGTCCCGAGCTGTGCCAGGAGTAATTTCTGAGCGAAGAGTCAGGAGTAACCCCTAAGAATCGCGGGTGTGACCCAAAAAGCAAAAAAAAAGAAGGAAGGAAGGAAGGAAGGAAGGAAGGAAGGAAGGAAGGAAGGAAGGAAGGAAGGAAGGAAGGAAGGAAGGAAGGAAGGAAGGAAGGAAGGAAGGAAGGAAGGAAGGAAGGAAGGAGAGAAAGAGAGAGAGAAAGAGAGAGAGAAAGAAAGAAAGAAAGAAAGAAAGAAAGAAAGAAAGAAAGAAAGAAAGAAAGAAAGAAAGAAAGAAAGAAAGAAAGAAGAAAGAAAGAAAGAAAGAAAGAAAGAAAGAAAGAAAGAAAGAAAGAAAGAAAGAAAGAAAGAAGGGAAGGAAAGAGAGAAAGAGAGAGAGAGAAAGAAAGAAAGAAAGAAAAGAAAGAAGGAAGGAAGGAAGGAAGGAAGGAAGGAAGGAAGGAAGGAAGGAAGGAAGGAAGGAAGGAAGGAAGGAGAGAAAGAGAAAGAAAGAAAGAAAGAAAGAAAGAAAGAAAGAAAGAAAGAAAGAAAGAAAGAAAGAAAGAAAGAAAGAGAGAGAGAAAGAAAGAGAGAAAGAGAGAGAAAGAAAGAGAAAGAGAAAGAAAGAGAGAGAGAAAGAATTTCCCACTGTTTATAAATAACATTCTGCAGTCTGACCTTGCATAGCCATGCAGACTCCCTGCATTTGTAAAGATTAAGAATACAAAAGAGGGCCGGGCCATAGCCCAGCGGGTAGGGCATTTGCCTTGCACTGCAGCCAGCCTGTGCTGGCATCCCCAGCATCCCATATGGTCCCCTGAGCACCGCCAGGAGTAATTCCTGAGTGCAGAGCCAGGAGAAACCCCTGAGCATTGCCGGGTGTGACCCAAAAAGCAAAAAAAAAAAAAATACGAAAGAACAACATTCTCAAGCTTTTGACTCTGTTCTTCCTCATGTTTCTCATAGACTTTGAATCCCAAAGAGATGGTTTGAGATGATTTTATTTGGCGGGTCTTTTTCCCAGGTTGGGGAGATATTGCCCCTTCTTCTACCCCAGCCCCTGGCAACTCAGATCCCGTGCTCATCCTCCTTGGCTGCATCTGTGGAATTTTTTTGATTGGGTTCGTTTTGTATATTTCTACATCCATCAGAAAAAGACTCCAGGAGACACGCTTTGGGTAAGTTCTCCATTTGAAAATATTTGCCCAGTGCTATCACTTGTATCACTTGTCTTCCGTTGTTCATCGATTTGCTTGAGCGGGCACCAGTAACGTCTCCATACCTGCTATTGAGTGCTACTGTAGCCAAAGGGCATCTGCCTACTCCAAGAACACAAAGAGCCTCAGGCCAATCCTTCAGGTCATGGGAATGAGATCTATAATTGTTACTGGTTTTCAGCATATCAAATACAACACAGGTAGCTTGCCAGGCTCTGCCGTGCGGGTGGTATACTCTTAGTAGTAGGCTCTCATTGCGTGCATTTACTGATGAACCACAACGGGGAGAGATGGGCTTTTCTCTTGGGTGGAACTCTGTTGAGCTGTGGATTCCCGATGTTGAAAATAGTGGCCCTCTTGGTGTGGGGGGTTCCAAATTCATTAGCATGTCAAACCTTTATAATCTGAGCTCTCTGCTACTTTTCTTCAGTGGGCCAAGTACATTTGCCCACTGACCCACAGTCCAGTTGTTATTTAAAAAAGGAGAAGGAGAAGAAGAATTCTAGCTATTCAGAATAAAGCAAAACAAAGGAAATGTATGCATAGACTTTTTTTAAAACAAAGTAGGGGCCAGAAAGATAGTACAGTAGGCAGGACCTCTTGTCTTGCACGCAGCCAACATGTGTTCAGCCCCCAGCACCCTATATGCACTGAGCTATGTGCCCTGAGCACTGTTAAGTGTAGCATCCCTACCAAAAAAATTGCTAAAGGAGGGACTGGAGCAATAGTCCAGTGGGAAGGGCGTTTGCCTTGCATGCGACTGACCCAGGTTCAATCCCCAGCATCCCATATGGTCCCCCCAAGCACTGCCAGGAATAATTCCTGAGTGCAGAGCCAGGAGTAACCCCTGAGCATTGCCTGGTGTGACCCCCCAAAAAAACAAAAAAAATGCTAAAGGTGGTTCACAAAAATATTAACAATTCCAGGTAATAAATTCTAGATAGGTCCATTACTTTTGGAATTCATTATATACTTTCTGTAATTATTCTGTTAAATGATCAACTACTTTTGTGATAGTGAAAACTTTCTGTATTCACATTTAAATGTATTTGTGTTTTGGACTACACCCAGCAGCGCTCAGGGCTTACTCCTGGCTCTGTGCTCAGGGATCACTCCTGGCAATGTTCAAGGGACTGTAGGCAATTGCTGGGAAAAAAAGAAAGCACAAAAGGAATTCAAGAGTAATCGCAGGTAAGCAGGAAAGCCTACCTGTAATCCCAAACTTTAAACATGACCTCAGTTGCCTTAACAGGATATGGAATCTTCCAAATACTTGGTTCTTCCTTGTTTGTTTATTTATTTATTTATTTTTTGGGTAACCACACTCAGTGGTGCCCAAGGTTTAAACCTTGCTCTGCTCTCAGAGATCACTGCTGGCACCTTCCAGGACCATATAAGGTGCTGGGGATTGAACCTGGGTGTGCCATGCGCAAAGCAAATGCTCTAACTGCTCTACTATAGCTCTAGCCCCTACCATTTTTTAACTTAAAAAGTGACTAATGTATTCTTGCTTTTAAAATACCCAAGATAGGGGCCGTAGCGATAGCCCAGCGGGTAGGGTGATCCCCGGCATCCCATATGGTCCTCCAAGCACCATCAGGAGTAATTCCTGAGTGCAGAGCTAGAAGTAACCCCTGAGCATTGCAGGGTGTGACCCAAAAAAGCAAAATAAACAAATAAATATATATATAAATAAATAAATGAAATATCCAAGATAGAATGAATTTAAGTCTATAATCTAGCCCTCCTAATTTATCATACCTGCCCACCAATTAATCTAAAAGATTTGAAGTAGGGCTCAAGCAGGAGATTATAGTATTTTCATATGTGGCACTGAGTTTCAATTCTGGCTCCACCTGGCCCCCAAGCACTACCAACTGTGACACCTATTAAAAAGAAAAAAAAAAGTATGTGATAAAAGCAACTAAGTAGTTTTGGTTTTTTGTGGGTTTTTTTTTTTTTTTTTTGCTTTTTTGGGTCACACCGGTGATGCTCAGGGGTTATTCCTGGCTCTTTGCTCAGGAATTACTCCTGGCAGTGCTTGGGGACCATATGGGATTCAGGGGATCAAACCCAGCTTGACTGTGTGCAAGGCAAATGCCCTACCCACTGTGCTATCCTCTGGCCCAGATTTTTTTTTTCTTTTTGGGTCACACCCATCAATGCTCAGGGGTTACTCCTGGCTCTTTGCTCAGGAATTACTCCTGGCGGTGCTCGGGGAGCATATGGGATGCCAGGGATCGAACCCAGGTCACTGCGTGCAAGGCAAATGCCCTATCCACTGTGTTATCACTCCGCCCCCTAAGTAGATTTTTTAGGAAAGTTTTAAATTTACAGGAAAATTAAAAAAATAATATAGCTTTGCATATACCTCAAGTCCATTCCTTAAACCCATTCAGTGCCCCTGCTGTTAGTGTCTTGTTTTGGTGTAAGGTGTTACCAATATTATTATATGATCATTAAGTGAAGTCTATACAGCCTTCAGATTTCTTAGTTTTTCTCTCATATCCCTTTTCTGTTCTGAATGCTGTCTTGGGCACCACCTTACATGGATTATCTCCTTAGGATCCTCTTGGCCATGGTAGTTCTCCAGACTTTATTTTTTTAGGAAACTGGCAGCTTTCATTATCAGGGAAACTCATGATTAGACTGAGTTAGGGATTATGGACAAGAAGACTACAGAGCTCAAGTACCATGCTCATTGTACCTTGTCAGTGGCTCACACATTAACTCCGGTTCATCAGTGTGCATGTCCCCTTGGTCAGAGGGAGTTAGCTAGCTATCTGTGCTATAGTTTTACTCCTCTTTGCACACTGCACTCTTTGGAAGCAAGTCTACACACAGCCCACATGTAAATGATGAGGAGTTATGGTCCTTTCACCATTAAGGGTTAAGTATTTATGTAAACTATTTAGAATTCTTTTGCACAAAAGATTTGTCTCATCCCCTATATGTATTTGTTCAATTAAACATGTTTATACTGGGACCAGAGTGGTAGTACAGTGGGTGGGATGTTCGCCTTACAAGCAGCTGACACAGGTTCAATCCCCAGAATCCCATATAGACCCCTGAGCACTGTCAGGAGTGATTCCTGAGTACAGAGCCAGGAGTAACACCTGATTACTGCTGGGTATGACCCAAAAAGTCAAAATTATAAATAAATAAACGTGTTCATACATTATATTACTAAATAATATAATTAAACATGTATCGATATGAATTCATGAGATTGATTTTCAGGGCTTACTCCTGGCTCTGTACTTAGTGACCACTCCTGGCAGAGCTATGGGAACCATTATAGGGTGCCAGGGATGGAACCCAGG